>RCUC01127688.1:0-45682 GCA_003697995.1 Taxidea taxus jeffersonii
TTTTTCAAAAACATATAATGTAACCCCACCACCCTCTCCTGACAGCCCTCCACCCAACACCCCTCAGTTTGTTTTATGACATTAAGAGTCTCTTTGGTTTGTCTCCCTCCCGATCCCATCTTGTTTCATTTATTCATTTCCTACCCCTCTTAACCCGCCCCCCACCCTACCCCCCCGTGCACCTCCACTTCTTCATATCAGGGAGATCATACGATAGTTGTCTTTCTCTGATTGATTTATTTTGCTAAGCATAATACCCTCCAGTTCCATCCATGTTGTCTCAAATGGCAAGATTTTATTTCTTTTGGGGTGCCTGGGTGGCTCAGTGGGTTAAAGCCTCTGCCTTCGGCTCAGGTCATGATCCCAGGGTCCTGGGATCGAGCCCCGCATCCGGCTGTCTGCTCAGCAGGGAGCCTGCTTCCCCCTCCTCTCTCTCTGCCTGCCTCTCTGCCTACTTGTGATCTCTATCTGTCAAATAAATAAAATCTTAAAAAAAAAGATTTTATTTCTTTTGATGGCTGCATAGTATTCCATTGCATATATATACCACCTCTTCTTTATCCATTCATCTGTTGATGGACATCTAGGCTCTTTCCTGCTGGATTTGTAGGTGTTCAGGATGGTTTGATAAGCTATCTAGCTGATCTCCTGCTGCCTGATGTCGTCTCAGCCTGCTACTTCTCCACCATCTTGACTCCTCCTCTCCAGTTTCTCTGGTTTTCAACATCACTTACCAAAATTGTACTTTTTATTTTTTAAACCAAGAATTTACTTACATTGACACATCATAATCATTCAAAGTCCATAGTTTACCTTAGGGTTCACCCCTGGTTTATACATTATGCATATGAAATGTATATCCATCGTTATGGTATCACAAAGAGTATTTTCACCACCTAAAAAAAAATCCTCTGTGTTCTATTTATTCATCTCTCTCATCTATCTCAATCCTGAAAAGCACTGATCTTTTTACTGTCTCCAGTTTCACCTTTTCCAAATATCATACAATTGGAATCATACAATATGTAGCTTTTCCAGATTGACTGATTTCACTTAGTAATATGTATTTAAGTTTTCTCCATGTCTTTTTATATCTTGATAGCTGCTTTCTTTTTAGCATTGAACAATATTCCATTGTCTGAGGTACCACAGTTTGTCACTTCGCCTACTGTAGAGCATCTTGGTTGCTTCCAATGGTAGACAGTCATGAATAAAGGTACTATAAATAGCCACTTGCAGGTTTTTGTGTGGGCATGTGTTTTCAACTCCTTTGAGTAAGTACTGAGGACCACAATTACTGGATTCAATGTATAAGAGTATATTTAGTCTTGTAAGGAATTGCCAAACTGCCTCTCAAACTGGTTATAAAATTTGTCTTTCCCACCAGCAAAGAATAAGAGCTCCTATGGCTCCACATCCTTACCCTCATTTGTTGCCTTCACCAATTGATTTTGACAGCTGTGTGGTGGTATCTCATGATTATCTTAATTTGCATTTCCCTGATGGCATATGAGGTGGAGCATCTTTTTATATGCTTATTTTCCATCTGCACATCTTCTTAGGTGAGGTGTCTGTCTAGGTCTTTGACCCACTTTTTAATAGGGTTGTTTCCTTTTTCAGTGTTGTACTTTAAGGATTTCTTATATATTTTAGAGAATAGTCCTTTATCAAAAGTGTCTTTTTAAAAAATGTGTTCTCTTGCTCTGTCGTCTGTATTTTAACTCTCTTAATATGATTTATATAAAGAAGAAGTTTTAAATTTTTATGAAGTCCAGCTCATCAGTGATTTCTTTTACAGATTGTGCCACATGTCAGTGTTGTATCTAAAAAGGCATCACCATATCCAAGGTCATCAAGGTTTTCTCTGCTACTATCTTGTAGGAGTTTTATAGTTTTGCATTTTACATTTAGATGTATCATCATTTTGAGTTATTTTTTGTGAAAAGTATCAGTTTTGTGTTTAGATTTGTTTATATACTTTTGCATGTGGATATCCAGTTGTTCCAGCACCATTTGTTCAAGAGACTATCTTTGTTCTACTTTATGATGTTTTCTTCTTTGTCAAAGATTGGCTGGCTATATTTATCTGGGTCTATTTCTGGGCTTTCTATTCTTTGCCATGATTTATGTGTCTATAGTTTTTATTTTGATTGTTGTTTTGTGTATTTTTTTTTCTTTCTAACTTTTCTTTTACTGATTTATACTAGCATTTGTTTGTCTATTTGATGATTTTCAAAGTTTAACTACTTAGATTTATCAAATTTAATGTTAATTTGATTTCTAATATATTAAGTCGTCCTCCTTTCTTTCATCTATACAATTACTTTCACTCATTGTTGTTCTTTTGTTATGTCAAACATACAATAGGTAGCTAACCTATGATTCAAATTAAAGCCCTTTAACACTGAAAGGGTTTTAGCATATGGAGTTTTTTGTTTTTGTTTTCCTTTGGTTTAGCGTATGGATTTTATTAAAGTAAAGTTTGGATCACATCACAAAGGTGTTGATTCATGCTGTTATAATTTTAATTTATCATGTAAATATTCTATAATGGCAACTTTTATGTATTGTGTGATGGAAGTTATTTAGAATGATCCTAATTTCCAAATGGTCTAGCTCTTTTATTTATACTTCCATTATAAAAACTTATATTGATTACAAGGTTAGTAGATGTAACAAACTTTATGTTTGTGTAATTTCTTATTTTGTTTAGCTAATACACCAAATTTCAAGGCACTTTTTCTTAAAAAAATCTGTTTGCTTCATATATTCAGACATTATTTTGATTTATTGCCCAAGTACAAAAATAAAATGTTTTGAAAATTTTTATTTTGTAAGTACTATATATTCTTTATTTTTGTGTATCAATTAATGCATATGATAACAGGTGTAACAAAAATACACAAAGAAAATATTAACTCTTCTCCTATACTGTGGTTTAAACTCAATACAATACAGACATCAATGTTAACTGTTCAAAAAGTATCCATAAAATTAAAATTTCTTATATTTTGAATTTAGAAGATTTTTGTTTTTTTTTTTTTCTTGATACTTTACTAATAAAAGTGAATTACACACTACTCATCACTCTGAAACTTTCATTTTCATGTAATGGAGTAACATGGGTATTTTTAAGAGTATCATGTAGCTACAGATATCACCACTGACATTGTATGAAAGTTCCTCTCATGCTGCATTGGTGTGGGTTGACATTTTATTTTATATATTTATTCACTTATTAAGCTAATATCTAAACTGATGTCAGTTTGATTTAAATTACATTTCTAAGATTAATAAGAGTCAGGCTGAGCACCTTATAATGCATTTAAGGGCCTTCCTGTTTCACTTTCTGTGAATCTCTTTCTGCATTTTATATTGCATTATCTTTTTTTCTTTCTCTTGTAGATTTATAAAAATTCATTTCATGTTTTGAATACTAACCCAGCTTTAGGATGTACTTATGGCAAATATTTTATACCTACTTACAGTTTCAATTTTAATTTTGTTCTGTTTTAAACTTTCAAAATTTTAATGTAGCCTATTTTTCTTTTTTATACAGTTCACTATGTTAGTGTCATCTTGTTTAGGAAATCCTATCAACTAAGAAAAATAAAGTTAATTTCCTATATCCTTTTTCAAAAATCTTAAAGTTTTATTCTTTATATTCATATCTTTAATACAACAGCAATTAACATTTGGAATGGTGTGGAGTCAAAGTACTATTTCCTAGGGTTTTTTTTTTTCACATTATTAACCAACTTTCCCAAGATTAATATTTGAATGCAGCACATTTTACTATTTGTTTAGTGATCCAACTGATATTTACTGAGAACCTATTATGTGCCAGTCACTGTTTCAGATAATAAATTTATATGAAGATATTAAGGCAGTTGGAGTACAACAGTGAACAGAATAGACAGACTCCTACTCCTAATGGGCTTTATGTTCTTATAAAGGAAGACATACAGTAAATGGTAGGCAGAGAAAATTATCACCATGGAGAGTAAGGGAGAAGCGCATGAGTGCTATGCAAAATGAGAGCTGAGTGAAAGTCTAGGTTGCTGTTTAGATAGAGTGCTGGGAATAGCCCTCACTAAAACATAAATCTTGGGCAAAAATCTGGAAGATGTAGACATCTAAGCAAAGAACATTACAGATAGAACATATATATAAAGTTCTAAAACCCAGAAACGCTTCGCATTTTTAAGGCAAAATGAGAGGGCAAGTTGTCAGGTATAGAGGAAGGAAGGAGAAGATGACTGACAGACAAGATGCAGAAATCAGGGGCCAGCTAGTACAAGTGACCATTTATGACACTGCAAAGATGCTGGCTTTTACTGAGATAGGAAGTCATTGTAGAGTTTCTAGTCTGGAGTGGCCTTCTCTGTCTGAATACTTCAAAAGGATCACTCTGGATGCTTCATGGGGAATAGAGTTGAGAGGGGGGTGGGGACAGAGAAATCACTGAAGAGACAATGGAGTTTTCTGGTAGAAGGTGAAAGTAGTTCAGCCTTCAGGGTAATAAAAAGTGGCAAGACTCTGGATACACTTTGAAGGTAAAGCCAACAGGATTTCCTGATGAATATATTGTTTTAGAATGTTCCAAAGATATTGGCTAGATTCCTTGCTTAATCAGCTGGAAGGATTGTGTCACCATTTCTGAGAGGGGGATAGCTGTGCTGAAATAGATTCCAGAAGACCAAAATGGATTTTGGTCTTATTCTTTAGAACGTCTATTAGTCAGGGGCGCCTGGGTGGCTCAGTCAGTTCAGTGTCTGACTCTTGATTTTACCCCAGATCATGATCTCATTGTTGTGAAATTGAGCCCCATGTTGGACTCCACACTGGGTAAAAAACCTCCTTAAGAGTCTCTCCTCCTCTCCCTTTAGCCCTTTGTCTATTAGACAGATTTTTGTCTGCATTTTCCATCAGCTTTACTTTACTACTTACTCCAACCACTTCTGCAGGGTTCAGTTTATGCCTATTTCAGCCATTTTTGTGTTTGTGTGACCTGGCAACATTTTGCCAAAAGCTTGTCCCACAAACTTCACAATTCACGATGCAGAGAATTTATCTTCAGAGCTTGAAATACTTCAGAGGACCACCTCTGTATTCTCATATGTCCTAAAGAGACTATCCTGAGCAACATCTCCCAGATGAACACTTCATAAGATTCTTCATCACTTCCCCAAATTTGAGAATCTAAAGCTCCCAGAGCTAGCCAGTGAAGTAAGAGCTATAGATGGAATGCAATGATGGTAAATAGACTGCATTTCCAAAAGGAGAAAGTGATTAACTGGCAAATTCTACTGATACATTAAGAAAAGTGAGGACTCAAAACTGACCATTAGTTTATCAACCTAGAAGACTTCAGCGATCACACCAAAAATAATGTTGGTAGAGCTTTGGGTTCAAAAGAATGTCCAGGTCATCCTCACTCATATTCTCCTGGAGGAACCAGGAATTATAATCCCCATGTGGACTAACGTTCAAACGACCTCTGCTTGCTCACTCTCTCTCTCTCTCTGAAATAAATAAACAAAACATCTTATTTTATAAGTAAATATTTTAATATTTTTTTATTTTATAAATAAATAATTTAATACTTTATTTTATAATTTTTATTTTATAAATAAATGCTTTATCTTATATTTTTATTTTATAAATAAATAATTTAATACTTTATCTTAATTTTTTTTTAATTTTATAAATAAACAAAATATTTTCTTTATTTCAGAAATAAAGACCAGAGGGAGGGGTAGAGGGGGAGAGAGGGTGGGGAGAACCTCAAGCAGACTCCATGAAGAGTGTGGAGCATGACTTACGGCTTGATCCCATGACCCTGAGATTATGAACCAAGCTGAAATCAAGATTTGAACACCTAACCAACTGAGCCATCCAGGCATCCCAGGAAATATAGTTTTACATATTAAATTCATTTGTCAGAAAATAAGAAAGACTGAAAATAAAGGAGATAATTTTAACCATAGCACTATATTTAATTGTTCATTTACCTATATATTCTGTCAATTATTATTTTATGAAGGTTATACTGTTAGAGACATATCTGTTATTTTAATGATACATACTTATCAATATTAATGTTTGCTTATGTGCTATTTCATCAGATGTGAAAATTGCTTCATATTTGCAGAGTTACTTTATCTTTTTCAAATTCCCTGTAATTTTTTCTTTTAAATATTGTCTTGCAGATAATATATTGTATCCTGTTTTTCTGAAACAATATAACAGTTTGTTGAGTAGTAAGTTAAACCTATCTACACCTACTATAACTTCTCTCACTATCAGAACTCTTTTCTGTCATTTGGTTTCACATATTTTTGAATTGTCATGTTTTCTCTTTCCTTTCCTGACTTGCATTGCATAAGAACATTTTATTCTAATTATTATTCTTATTAAAGATTTTACTTATTTATTTGACAGAGAGGGAGATCATAAGCAGAGGGAGCAGCAGACAGAGGAAGAAGAAGGCTCCCCATGAGCAGGGAGCCTGATGTGGGTCAATCACAGGATCGTGGGATCATGACCTGAGCAGAAGGCAGATGCTCAAATGACTGAACCACCCAGGTGCCCCTGATTATTGAAAGCTATATATTTTATTTTTTTCCTTCACTGGTTGCTCTACTTATCTTTTCCTTGATGACTTTGTTATATTTAATAAAGTTTTTTTCTCCCATAGCCATCCCAAGCCCTTCAGAATGTTTTCAATCTGTGTTGACTTCTCCTTCCACACTCTATATCACCCCTTTTTGCTGATGTTATCTATGGGACTTGTGGTACTACATATTACATGGTATACATCTTTAAATTGTTGCTGCTTTACACATTTTACTAATTCATTTATTCATTCTTGCTTTTTACAGCATTCTTTTGGTTTTATTTTCATTTTGCTGGAAAAGCTTCACCAAAGCATTTTCAAAGGGATATTTTAGGGGCAACTGTGCACAGTGGGTTAAGCCTCTGCCTTCAGCTCAGGTCATGATCCCAGGGTCCAGGGATTGAGCCCCACATCAGGTTCTCTGCTCAGCAAGGAGCCTGCTTACCCCCTCTCTCTGCCTGCCTCTCTACCTACTTGTTATCTGTCTCTCCCTGTGAAATAAATAAAATCTTTTTAAAAATGGGATTTTATACTATAGACAATAAAGTGCAGAGCTCCTGAAAATATTTTTATTGCTTTCCTTTACTTAAAATACTTTGTAACTGAATATGCAATTCCAGGCTCAGTTATTTTAACTTTGAAGACAATATGATCATCTTTCCCCTGACATCTGAAGTTGTTGATGAGATGTCTGATAACATCTGGACATTGAATCTTCATGGATATCTGTTTCTTTCTCCCTGGAAGGCTTTAGAATCGTCCTTTTGTGCTTAACCTTCTTAAATTTTACTAGATAAATCTCTTTTCTTATCATTGTATTTGGCATTTTAAGATTCCTTTCAAAATGAGGTATTTCAACTTTTTATAACTAAAAAAAAAAAATTCTTCAAATGTTCTTCTCCCTTTTATTTTTTTTCCCTTTTATTTCCATTTATTTATATTAATTTATTTTCACTCTTGTTTTACAGATGTTTTCATTTCTTCTTATATATCTTATTTCTTAGCTTGAAAAATAATGTCTATATCTCTTTTCTCAATACTTTCTTGAAGAATTATCCAATCTAGGCTTCATATTCAATAACTGATTCTCTAGTTCTGTCTATTCTACTATTTAATTCCACATAGTGGCCTCTTTATTATAAATATAAATAGTTACATATTACCTTATTTATAACTTTATAAGGTATATTATATTTTATATATTTATATATAATTAAAAAGTTATACACACACATATATACATATTTCTTTTGCTCAATTTTTCTCAATTTTTTCTCCTCTGTCCATTTAATTTCTTCATGTTTCTGCTTCATATTACCAATGTTCTTACATATGTATGTTAGCATAGGGATTATGTTTAATTAAATAGTATACCAGTGGCATTGACTCTGTTGGGTTTTATAGCAGTTGCTTAGTTTCTTATCTTTCTTTAAAAAGGGGTAGATATTTTTCCACGTGAAGTCATATTCACTCTGAGTATCAGCTGTATCTGTTGCCAATATGCACCAAGCAACATAACAGAGGAAACATATCCCGTTCCCAAAGGCTCTAATTAATAGACTGGGCATATGGAATTTCTTTTTCACTTAAGAGAACACTGGCTTTCTCTTTGCTGCCTCACTAGTACTAGCCTTTGCAAGGGACAGTCCCCTAATCCGAGGTTTATGGGCAAGGAAGAAAGAAGGAGGATGTATCCAGGACTCCTCACAGAGACAGAAAAGCTTCCTTCCTCAGGCTGAGCAAGTCCTGTGGTTTTTCTACCTCTTAGCAATACCTGAGCAGGTAAAGTTCCTCCCGGCACTGAGCAAACAGAAGGTACCAAAATAAGGTTTTTGCCTGTACATCTCCCTTATCCTAGACTATGTTTTCTCTTCAGACCAGTAGGTTTATCACAACACTTATACTACTCCAGATCTTTATCCTTCCCTGCCCGTACTTAGCTGGGATCAGGCAGATGGTGGCACTCAGAGCTGTGAGTCTGTTCTCCATTTTGCCAGGACTCTCAAGTCACATAATTATTATCTTCTCTCCTAAATGTATGATTGATTCTCCTTTTTTATTCTTCCCATAGTTTTTTTCTTTTTTTTAAGATTTTATTGTTTTTATTTGACAGAGAGAATGAGAGTGCACAAACAGAGGGAGTGGCTGGCAGAGGGAGAGGGAGAAACAGGATCCCTAGTGACCATGGATCCTGACATGGGGCTTGATCCCAGGAACCTGAGATCATAACCTGAACCAAAGGAAGATGCTTAAACAACTGAGCTGCCAGGCGACCCCCCTCTCATCCTTTAAATAGTCTTGCTAAGAGTTTATCTGTTAATTGGTCATTCCAAAGAAAGAGTAAAAAGCTATTTATTCTTTTAAATATTTTTCTTCAAATCTTACTAATTTAATTTCTTACATTTCCTTATGATTTATTTTGATTTCTTGTTTTATGTAAATTTTATTAGGTTTTTATGTTACTAATAAAAACATTTCTGATGAGAAATTTTTCTCTGAAAATATTTAGGCTCCATCCTAAAGATTTATTATAAAATATTCTAATTTTGTTACTTTCCAAATAATTTTTCCCTTGAATTGTTTTTTAAAGAAAATATCTCTTAATTCCAAAATGGCCACTTTTTATTTGTTTCTTAGTTTTGGTTTGCCAATTTTTTTCTTATTTATTTCTGATTTTTTTTGTTATTATTAAGACTATATACTATAAATATTCATTTGAATGTGCAGATGAAGGAGAGAAGACTTCATTTTGATGCATTCTCTTTGCTTATTGTGCCAAGAGGAATATTATCTGACTAGGTACTGCTGATGAATACAGAAACCACAGGACCTATTCAGCCTGAGAAAGGAAGCTTCCATGCTGCAGTGAGGAGCCCAAGTGTTTTGGGGACATTTGATCCACCAAATCCTTAAAGACTTACCTAAAAATTTATTAATGTTACTTTTTTTAAATCAAAGTCTCCTTCAGTTGATGTACCTGGACTCCTGTTAATTGATGTATTAAGGTTTTAGACAGTCATAACTTTTTTATTAATTCTGTTTTCTATCTTTATATTTTATTACTTTTCCTAGTGGAATACCTTAAGTTATAATTTTGATATTAATATTGAGTTTACAGGGCACTCAAGTAGTTTAGTCAGTTAAGCATCCGACTCTTGATTTTGCTCAAGTCCTGATCTCAGGGTCGTGAGATTGAATCGCACATTAGGCTCCATGATAAATGGAGAGTTTGCTTGAAAGTCTCTCTTTCCCTCTCACTCTTCCCCTCCCCCAGCTAACACATACTCTCTCTCTTTCTCTCTAAAATAAATAAAATCTTTAATATTGAATTTATTGTGGACTTGCTTATCCTTTGTTTTTATTCTTCATTTCTCATTCTTAATAACTACATTTATGTAAATTAGTTTTAAGCCAGTATAACTATATTCAATGGAAAAATTCAGTCCTTTCTATTTCAACATAACTGAAATATTTTATTTTGTCCCCTCTGTCTTATTTTGTAGTAGATGCCTATTATATTTTTGAAACTGTATCTTACTTTTTTATTTTCTTACTTTGTTTTTTATGACCAACATCTTCTCTTTCTTCAATTCCTCCTTTTCACATACAAACCACTTCTCTAACACCCCCCCCTCCACAATTACATGAACACACCAATCCTACCTCTTAATTTGAAATCCTTGCAACATTTAATGATAGTTAACTTTGTGGGTCAAATGATCACAACAGGGAGAGGGAGTCAAGATGGCAGAGAAATAGCAGGCTGAGACGACATCAGGTAGTAGGAGACCAGCTAGATAGCTTATCAAACCATTGAGAACACCTACAAGTCCAACCGGAGATCGAAGAGAAGAAGAGCAACAATTATAGGAACAGAAAATCGACCACTTTCTGAAAGGTAGGGCCAGCAGAGAAGTGAATCCAAATCGATGGGAAGATAAACCACAGTGGGGAGGGGCCAGCTCCCAGCAAACCATGAACAATGGAGCACAAAATCAGGACTTTTAAAAGTCTGTCCACTGAGGGATATTGCTCCAGAGGCTAAAGTGGGGTGAAATTCACGTGGGGACAGTGTGACCTCAGGTCCCGTGGGGTCACAGAAGGATCAGGGGTATCTGAGTGTCACAGAGCTCCCAGGTATTACAGTGGGGAAGCCAGCTACAGAGACAAAGCTGAGGAGTGAGCTCTCAACGTGGTGTTACCTTGAACTGGTCACAGGCTGAGTAGCTCAGAGCATGGCCAGAGACCAAGGAGAAGAAAGTGATCAAGCATTTTTCCCCAAGCTCGGCCAGAGGCTGGGGAGATGGGAGTGACTGAGCATTTTTCCCCAAGTGCAGCCAGAGGCTAGGGAGACAGGAGTCATTGAGCTCTTTTCTCCAAATGCAGCCAGAAATCAGGAAGATGGGAGTGATAGAGCACTTTTCTCCAGGCATGGCCAAAGGCTAGGGAGACGAGAGTGATTGAGCACTTTTCTCTGAGGGCACACTGAGGAGCAGAGCCCCAAGCTCTCGGTTCCTCCAGGCAGGAGATTGGGAGGCTGCCATTGTCATTCCCATCCTCCGGAACTCTGTGGAAAGTGTTCAGGGAACAAAAGCTCCCAAAAGCAAATTACTTTGCCTGGCCCCTGGTAAGTGTGGGGCAATTCCACCTCAGGCAAAGACACTTGAGAATCACTACAACAGGCCCCTCCCCCAGAAGATCAACAAGAAATCCAGCCAAGATCAAGTTCACTCACCAAGGAGAACAGCGAAATTTCAGAGGAGGAGAAAGCAAAGCATGGAATTCAAGGCTTTCTCCCAAAGATTCTTTAGTCTTGCAGTTAATATTTTTTCCTTTTTTTTTTCTTCTCCTAAATTTTTTTTAACTTCTACCCTTTACTCTTTGAACGTTTTTTTTTAACTAGTTTATCTTAACAATACCTTTCCAAAACAAAAATAAATAAATAAATAAATTACAAAAATATTTTTTGAAACATCATTATTATAGTCCTATTTTATCCTTCATTGTATTTAACTTTATTTTTTTGTATACACATAGGGTTTGTTCTTCTAAAAATTGTGGTGTACAACTTCTCCTAATAGATCAAAATATACCCTAAATCTAGCTTGGGGCCTGTTCTAGTCTGCAGCCCAAGCACATTTTCTCCACTTTCTTTTTCTTTATTCTCCCAAACAACTTACTTTATCAACCTCTTTAAAAAAAAAAAAAAAAAAGAATTCTCATATTTATAGGCACACTGCATCCCTTCATTGTGTCTACCCTTATGTTTTTCATTCTTTAAAATTTAGGGAGGTAATTTCTTCTAAGACACCAAAATACTCCCAAAATTAAGTGGGTGACTCTGTTCTAGTCACAAGTCTAATACATATATATTTCTTTTTTTAATATCTTTTTCTTAATTTGTTTTCCCTTTTTTTTTTAACTTTTCTTTTTCCCTGAACTTCTTTTTATCCCCTTTCTCCCTCCCATGATTTGGGGTCTCTTCTGATTTGGTTAAAGCACAATTTCCTGGGGTCTTTGCCACCCTTTAGTAGTTTATTTGGTCCTTTATATATTATCTGGACAAAAGGACAAGGCAGAAAAACTCACCACAAAAATAAATAAATAAATAAATAAACAAGAAGCAGTACCGAAGGCTAGGGGCCTAATCAATACAGACATTGGTAATATGTCAGATCTAGAGTTCAGAATGACGATCCTCAAGGTTCTAGCCAGGCTCAAAAAAGGCATGAAAGATATTAGAGAAACCCTCTCCAGAGATATAAAAGCCCTTTCTGGAGAAATAAAAGAACAAAAATCCAACAAAGTTGAAATAAAAAAAGCTGTTAATGAGGTACAATAAAAAAATTGAGGCTCTTACTGCTAGGATAAATGAGGCCAAAGAAAGAATTAGTGATATAGAAGACCAAGTGACAGAGAATAAAGAAGCTGAACAAAAGGAGAGAAACAAATACTGGACCATGAGGAGAGAATTCGAGAGATAAGTGACAACATAAGATGAAACAACATTAGAATAATTGGGATTCCAGAAGAATAAGAAAGAGAGAGGGGAGTAGAAGGTATATTGGAGAGAATTTCCCAAATATGGCAAAGAGAACAAGCATCAAAATCCAGGAAATGCAGAGACTCCCCCTCAAAGTCAATAAGAATAAGTCCACACCCCATCATCTCATAGTAAAATTTACAAGTCTTAACGACAAAGAGAAAATCCTAAAAGCAGCCGGGGAAAAGAAGTCTGTAACATACAAAGGTAAAAATATCCGATTGGCAGCAGACTTATCCATAGAGACCTGGCAGGCCAGAAAGAACTGGCATGATATATACAGAGCACTAAATGAGAAAAACATGCAGTCAATAATGCTATATCCAGCTAGGCTATCATTGAAAATAGAAGGAGAGATTAAAAGCTTCCAGGACAAACAAAAACTGAAAGAATTGGCAAACACCAAACCAACTCTAACAGGAAATATTGAAAGGGGTCCTCTAAGCAAAGAGAGAACCTAAAAGCAGTAGATCAGAAAGGAACAGAGACAATATACAGTAACAATCACCTTACAGACAATACAATGACACTAAATTAATATCTCTCAATAGTTACCCTGAATGTAAATTGACTAAATGCCCCAATCAAAAGACACAGGGTATCAGAATGGATAAAAAACAAAACCCATCAATATGCTGCCTACAAGAAACTCATTTTAGACTTGAAAACACCTCCAGATTTAAAGTGAGTGGGTGGACAAAATTTACCATACTAATGGACATCAGAAGAAATCTGGGGTGGCAATCCTTATATCAGATCAATTAGATTTTAAGCCAAAGACTATAATAAGAAATGAGGAAGGACACTATATCATACTCAAAGGGTCTGTCCAACAAGAATATTTAACAATTTTAAATATCTATGCCCCTAACATGGGAGCAGCCAACTATATAAACCAATAAATAACAAAATCAAAGAAACACATCGACAATAATACAGTCATAGTAGGGGACTTAACATTCCCTCATTGAAATGGACAGATCATCCAAGCAAAAGATCAATAATGAAATAAATGTCTTATATGACACACTGGACCAGATGGATATCACAGATATATTCAGAACATTCCATCCCAAAACAACAGAATACACATTCTTCTCTAGTGCCCGTGGAACATACTCCAGAATAGATCACATCCTGGGTCATAAATCAGGTCTCAACTGGTATGAAAAGACTGGGATCATTCCCTGCATATTTTCAGACCACAATGCTTTGAAGCTAGAACTCAATCACAAGAGGAAATTTGGAAAGAACCCAAATCCATGGAGACTTAACAGCATCCTTCTAAAGAATGAATGGGTCAATCAAGAAATTAAAGAAGAATTGAAAAAAATTCATGGAAAGAAATGATAACAAAAACACATTGGTTCAAAATCTATGGGACATAGCAAAGGCATTCCTGAGAGGAAAATATATAGCAATACAAGCCTTTCTTAAGAAACAAGAAGGGTCTCAAATACACAACCTAAACCTACACCTAAAGGAGCTGGAGAAAGAACAACAAAGAACACCTAAACCCAGCAGAAGAGAAATCATAAAAAGCAGAGCAGAAATCAATGAAATAGAAACTAAAACAAAACAAAACAAACAAACAAAGAGAAACAATAGAACAAATCAATGAAACTAGGAGCTGTTTCTTTGAAATAATTAATAAGATTGATAAATCCCTGGCCAGACTTATCAAAAAGAAAAGGGAAAGGACCCAAATAAATAAAATCATGAATGAAAGAGGAGAGATCACAACCAACACCAAAGAAATACAAACAATTATAAGAACATACTATGAGCAACTCTATGCCAACAAATTCGACAATCTGGAAGAAATGGATACATTCCTAGAGACATAGAAACTACCACAACTGAACCAGGAAGAAATAGAAAACCTGAACAGACCCATAACCAGTAAAGAGATTGAAACAGTCATCAAAAATCTCCAAACAAACAAAAGCCCAGGGCCAGATGTCTTTCCAGGGGAATTCTACCAAACATTGAAAGAAGAATTAATTCCTATTCCCCTGAAACTGTTCTAAAAAATACAAATGGAAGGAAAACTTCCAAACTCATTTTATGAGGCCAGCATCACCTTGATCCCAAAACCAGACAAGGATCCCATCAAAGAAAGAGAATTACAGACCAATATCCTTGAAGAACACAGATGCAAAAATTCTCACCAACTTACTAGCCAATAGGATCCAACAGTACATTAAAAGGTTTATTCACCATGACCAAGTGGGATTTATTCTAGTGCTAACAAGGTTGGTTCAACATCCGCAAATCAATCAATGTGATACAATACATTAATAAAAGAAAGAACAAGAACCATATGATATTCTCAATAGATGCTGAAGAAGCATTTAACAGAGTACAGCAACCCTTCCTGATTAAAACTCTTCAAAGTGTAAGGATAGAGGGCACATAGCTCAATATTGTCAAAACCATCTATGAAAAACCCACTGCAAATATCATTCTCAATGGAGAAAAACTGAAACCTTTTTCCCTAAGGTCAGAAACACAGCAAGGATGTCTGTTATCATCACTGCTATTCAACATAGTATTAGAAGGCTTAGCCTCAGCAATCAGACAACAAAAAGAAATTAAAGGCATCCAAATCGGCAAAAAAGAAGTCAAACTCTCACTCTTTGCAGAAGATATGATATTATATGTGGAAAACCCAAGCGTCTCCACTCCAAAACTGCTAGAGCTTATACAGGAATTCAGTAAAGTGTCAGGATATAAAATCAATGCACAGAAATCAGTTGCATTTCTTTACACCAACAACAAGACAGAAGAAAGAGAAATTAAGGAGTCAATCCCATTTACAATTGCACCCAAAGCCATAAGATACCTAGGAATAACCTCACCAAAGAGGCAAAGAATCTATACTCAGAGAACTATAAAGTACTCATGAAAGAAATTGAGGAAGACACAAAGAAATGGAAAAATATTCCATGCTCATGGATTGGAAGAACAAATATTGTGAAAATGTCTATGCTACCTAAAGCAATCTACAAATATAATGGCATCCCTTTCAAAATCCCATCCATTTTCTTTAAAGAAATGGAATAAATAATCCTAAAATTTATATGGAACCAGAAAAGAACTCGAATAGTCAAAGGAATATTGAAAAAGAAAGCCAAAGTTGGTGGCATCACAATTCCACTTCAAGCTCTATTACAAAGCTGTCATCATCAAGACAGTATGGTACTGGCACAAAAACAGACACATAGATCAATGTAACAGAATAGAGAGTCTAGAAATAGACCCTCAACTCTAAGGTTAACTAATCTTCAACAAAGCAGGAAAGAATGTCCAGTGGAAAAAAAGACAGCCTCTTCAACAAATGCTGTTGGGAAAATTGGACAGCCACATGCAGAAAAATGAAATTGGACCATTTCCTTACACCACACATGAATAAGATACTCACACATTTGAGAATAAACTCAAAATGGATGAAGGTCCTCAATGTGCGAATGGAATCCATCAGAATCCTTGAGGAGAACACAGGCAGCAACCTCTTTGACCTCAGCCAGAGCAACTTCTTCCTAAGAACATCGCTAAAGTCAAGGGAAGCAAGGGCAAAAATGACCTATTGGGACTTCGTCAAGATCAAAAGCTTTTGCAAAGCAAAGGAAACAGTTAACAAAACCAAAAGACAACTGACAAAATGGAGAAAATATTTGCAAATGACATATCAGATAAAGGGCTAGTAACCAAAATCTATAAAGAGCTCAGCATACTCAACACCCAAAGAACAAATAATCCAATCAAGAAATGGGTGGAGGACATGAACAAACATTTCTGCAATCAAGACATCCAGATGGCCAACACACGTGAAAAAATGCTCCACATCACTCGGCATTAGGGAAATACAAATCAAAACCACAATGAGATACCACCTCACACCAGTCACAATGGCTAAAATTAACAAGTCAAGAAATGACCGATGCTGGGGAGGATACAGAGAAAGGGGAACCCTCCTACACTGTTGGTGGGAATGCAAGCTCATGCAACCCCTCTGGAAAACAGCATGGAGATTCCTCAAAACGTTGAAAATAGAGCTACCCTGTGACTCAACAATTGCACTACTGGGTATTTACCCTAAAGATACAAAGGATCCGAAAGGGCACATGCACCCGAATGTTTATAGCAGCAATATCACAATAGCCAAATTATGGAAAGAACCTAGATGTCCATCAACAGATGAATGGATAAAGAAGAGGTGGTATATATATACAGTGGAATACCATGCAGCCATCAACAGAAATGAACTCTTTTTTTTTTTTTTTTAATTTATCTATTTGACAGACAGAGACCACAAGCAGGCAGAGAGGCAGGCAGAGAGAGAGGAGGAAGCAGACTCCCCGCTGATCAGAGAGCCCAATGTGGGACTCGATCCCAGGACTCTGGGATCACAACCCGAGCCGAAAGCAGAGGCCTTAACCCACTGAGCCACCCAGGTGCCCCCAGAAATGAACTCTTGCCATTTGTGATGACGTGGATGGAACTAGAGGGTACTATGCTTAGCAAAATAAGTCAATCGGAGAAAGACAACTATCATATGATCTCCCTGATATGAGGAATTGGAAATGCAATGTGTGGGGCTTGGGGGTAGGAAAAGAATAAATGAAAGAAGATGGGATCAGAAGGGAGACAAACCATAAGAGACTCTTAATCTCACAAAAGAAACTGAGGGTTGGTGGGGGGAGTTGGGTCGGGAGAGGGTGGTGGCGTTATGGACATTGGGGAGAGTATGTGCTATAGTGAGTGCTGTGAAATGTGTAAACCTGGCGATTCACAGACCTGTACCCCTGAGGATAAAAATACATTCTATGTTTATAAAAAAAAATAAAAAAATAATTTAAAAATATTTAAAAAATAATCACAATATAATATAACTATATGTCTGTGTTTATACTTTGTTTGTTTACTATGTTTATATTCTATGTACTCAACTTCCACCTTTGTCTATGATGAAATTTTTGTGAAACATTTACTTCCTCCCTAACTTTGGCACCTTTTAACTTTATGCATTTTGTTTGAGTAATTTAAAATATTATATTCAGCTTTTATTTATACCTGTTACAATATGTCTCTATGCTCTTTACCTCTTTCATGGCATTTATATTACACATTCCTAAATAAATTTTATCATCTCTTTAGTCATAGCATAATTAATTTCCTGCTATTCTTTCCTTTCATATCCATCTCCCTTTATCGTCATCACTCTGGTCTGTGTGGACTAAATTGAGAAAGACAAGTGCAAATTGAGTGTTTTGTTTGTTTGTTAGTTTTTTTTTTTATAGGAAAATGAAGTTTATTCTTAAGGTCCTACAGATCTCAAAGTTGGCTTTGTTTGTCCTGGAGGGTTCATTTACTCATTCAGTGCAACTTTTTTTAGTGCTGCTATGTGAAAGGCAACTATTTTAGGATTTGAGAGTACTAAAGAAGATAAAATAAATGAAATTATCTGTTCTCTTGGCATTTATACTCTAATTGTTTATGATGGAAATTAAATAAATAATTTAACATTTAAGTAGAGCAAAAGCCTATAAGTACAATATAGAAAAATAAAGCAGCAAAAGAGCTCAGGGAAAGTTGGAAAGGGGTTACCCTAAATAAGGTTGTTGTAGACATTGCTGCTACGAAAATGACATTTGAGCAAGTATTTGCTGAGGAAGGCAGTCACTATATTGGTGAGTGGAGTGTTCCAGAAGAGAAGAGCAAGCATGAAGGTCCTGCTCTGCATGGAGAGTGCCAGGCATGCTGAGTGAAAATACCAAGGAATCCAGTGGACTTGAGTATAGGAGCATGGGGAAGAGTAATAGGCAATGTTGGAGGAGAGGCAATAGAAGCTGAGGCCACATTGTGTGAGGTTATGTAGGTAATTATAAGCTCTTTGACTTCTACTTTGAATGAAAGATGACTGGGTAGCTTTAAACAGAAGAATGACATGACCTAACATATTTTAATGGGATCTCTCTTGCTACCAATTAGAGAACAGAGAAAATGAGAGTAACATAATTAGGAAGAGAATAAATAAGAGGATCTTGCAGTCATCTCATGAAAAATAATGTTAATTTGATCATAGTGATAATAGAGGAGGTGGTTAAAAAAAAAAATAGGACCCTGAATCCATCTTGAAGATAGAGAAGATAAGAGATTTTGGTTTGTAGGATATAATCAGAAATAACCTCAACGATTGGGTATAAGAAACAGAAATGGGGTTGTTATTAACAATGGTTAGCCAGGTATTACAGGAAAGATGATTTGTTCAGTACTGACATACTTATTTTTCAAAGCCTATTGGACATTTAAGTAAGAAAATGTCAAATACACAATTAGAGGTATAAACCATGAACTCAGGGTAGATTTTAGACTGGCTGGACCTAGGATTCATGGCTCAAGATTTTTTCCTCAGGAATCTATAAATGCTGACACTCTTTTCTCACTAATAATATTGCAATTAATGCCTAATGAATTTTACAATGGACTGAAAAAATAAAAATGTAAACCATGTTACTGCATTCAATGCACATTAGAAAAAGAGAGTTACTAAGTGATCTTTAATAATAGACATTTATCTTACCATTATATATCCTTTTAAGAGAACTTGCAGTTGCATACTACTTTCTTAAATTACAGTACATTAGTGCATGTTTCCAAATTTCCTTGAAACTCAGAGTGTAGAGTGTCTTTTGAATCACAATTAGCTATGGACAGTTATTCAGAGGGCAAAGGTAGCACATAGCCTTTTTTTCTTTTTAAGATTTTATTTACTTACTCCACAGAGAGAAGCACAGCAAGAGAGGGAACACAAGCAGGGGGAGTGGGAGAGGGAGAAGCAGGCTCCCTGCTAAGCAGGGATCCTGATCTGGGCTATATCCCAGGGCCCTGAACCATGATCCAAGAGGAAGGCAGACGCCCAATGACTGAGCCATCCAGGCACATAGCCTTTTTAAATGTAGACAAAGAATCTGTGTCTCTTTTAAAATCATAGAAAGGAAAAGCTTATATTAAAGGGATATTGAAGAATCTTCATGTATTTATTTGATTAAATTCATCAGTGTTCCTTCATAATAGAATTACATGTTCCTACATATTATCTTACCTTGAAAGTTACCTGGAAAGGCTTTTCCAGATACATATCTGGTCCTGGGTAATAAGCTCTTTTTAGTTTATGATTCATCACTTCAAAGAGTCTATGCTCATGTCCTAGATATATGGCTAGGTTTGCACATTCTCAAGCAATGACTTCGTCACCATAACTTTCTCTATCTACCGGGTTTCAGAATCACTCTTCTTTCAAGCTGCCCTTCTCTGTATCTCTAACTCAATTTTCTGCCATGTCATTCCACCCCTTACTATATTTTAGGTAGTTGTAAATTCTTCGCTGGAAATATTTTCTTTTTTAAAAACTCAATTGACTTCAAATTCATCTCAATTTGCTGTCCTGTCTCATTAATCAAGGCCACACTTCTCTGATGTCCATGTAAAGCAGTTCCTGTGTAAAATTTTACTCTGATTTATGAAGTTAGTCTCCAAGGGTCCTTTTCATCTGTCTCTTGCATGCTGTTTGTTTTTCTTCTCTCACACTATACAATTTCTTCACAAGAACCATACTTTTGTTTTGCTTATTCAAATTTCTATTGCTCAGACCTAACAAAACCTATCTTTTGTCCCAAAACACTGTTTGGTTTCTTTTTGCATCCCTCTTTCTATTCTCCTGGGAACTGTGAGAGTTCTCCATTTTGAATTTAATGTGAAGGCCTGAATACTTTGAGTATATATTAGCAAATGTATTAATTCAGAAGAAGGTTATGACATGGGTCATGAGTGTCCCACAAGGGAACTTTTTCTGTGGTTTTCTTTTGTTTACAGGGAAGCCCATTGATCAACCAATTTTCTGTCAGGTAAAGATAGAGTAATTGCCCTATGCTATCATTGGTTGGCAGAGGTGAAAATGACTCTAAGCACACAAGAATTTTTGTCTCTCTCATGTTCTTCCCTCACATCTTGATTTTGATCCCCTAAGATTAGAAATGGTTTCTCATCAGGTTCAGTGTATTTCACCCCTATGTTAAGAATTCTAGTCAGGAAAACACAATGCAGCTTGGTCAAACATCCAGTTGTTTCAAGAGAAATGATTTCAATATTTCCTAAAACTCCTTTTTCTTGTGACCTTGCCAGTGGCATTTGTAATTTTACTCATTTGGTTTTTTATAATACTTAAAAACTCTTTCTTTTTTTTTTCAAAAATTTATTTATTTGTTTATTTGACAGACAAAGATCACAAGTAGGCAGAGAGGCAGGCAGAGAGAGAGGAGGAAGCAGGCTCCCTGCTGAGCAGAGAACCAGACACGGGGCTCAATCCCAGGACCCTGAGATCATGACCTGGGCCTAAGGCAGTGGGTTACACTGAGCCACCCAGGCACCCCAATAACCCTTTCATTGATATTAGTTGTGTCCTAGCATCTCAGGATTTTTTTTTTTTTTTTGAAATAACCCAGTGGAAATTTCCCAGTGGAAATAAATCCTTTTGATCTGGATATATTTCTACCACATTTAGAAAAAAAAAAAATTCTTTGACTTTTGAAGGGGTATGTGTGTGTAAGTTTTCACTCAATATATTCACTGTTTTTTCTAACTTGCTCATATTCTCCAGGCCCTTGGTTGTTGGGACATTCTATTTTCTTTTTAAAAAACTTTTTAAGGGGCGGGGCACCTGGGTGGCTCAGTGGGTTAAGGCCTCTGTCTTCGGCTCAGGTCATGGTCTCAGGGTCTTGGGATCCAGCCCCACATCCGTCATGGTCTCAGGGTCCTAGGATCGAGCCCCACATTCAGCTCTCTGCTCACCAGGGAGCCTGCTTCCTCCTCTCTCTCTGACTGGCTCTCTGCCTACTTGCGATCTCTGTCTGTCAAGTAAATTAAAAACAAAACAAAACACTTTTTAAGGGGTGCCTGGGAGGCTCAGTGGGTTAAAGCCTCTGCCATCAGCTCAGGTCATGATCCCAGGGTCCTGGAATTGAGTCCTGCATTGGGCTTTCTGCTCACCAGGGAGCCTGCTTCCTCCTCTCTCTCTGCCTGCCTCTCTGCCTCTTTGTGATGTCTGTCAAATAAATAAATATTTTTAAAAAATAAAAATAAAAATAAAAACTTTTTAAGTTAAGTTTTATTTCATTCAGTGTAGTTAACATACAGTGTTATATTAATTTCAGATGTACAGTATAGTAATTCAAAAATTCCATACATCACCAGATGCTCATCACAAGTGCCCTCCTTAATCCGCATTACCTCTATCACCCATCCCCCCACCCATCTCCTTTTGGTAGCCATCAGTTTTTTCTCTATAGTTAAGTCTATTTCTTGGTTTGCCTCTCTTTCTCTTTTGTTTTCCATTTCCTCATTTGTTTTGCTTATTAAATTCTACATATGAGTGAATTCAATGGTATTTGTCTTTTCCTGACTTATTTCAATTAGCTTAATAGTCTCCATGTCATTGAAAATGTCAAGATTTTATTCTTTTTTATATTTATTTATTTATTTATTTATTTATTTATTTATTTATTTGAGAGAGATCACAGAGAAGCAGGCAGAGAGAGGAAGAAGCAGGTTCTCTGCTGAGCAGAGAGCCCGATGTGGGGCTAGATCCCAGGACTCTGGGATCATTACCCGAGTTGAAGGCAGAGGCTTTAACCCACTGAGCCACGCAGGTGCCCCATGATTTTATTCCTTTTTTAATTACTGAGTAATATTCCACTATATAAATATAGTGGATATAAATTTGGATATAGTGGAATATATATATATATATATATTTTTTTTTTACATATTTCAGTGGATATATATATCACATATTTATCCATTCATTTATCCATGGACACTTGGGCTGCTTCCATAATTTATTTGGTTATTATAAATAATGCTGTTGTAAACATTGGGGTACATGTGTCCTTTTGAATTAGTATTTCTGTATTTGGGGAAGGAGATGAATACCCAGTAGTGTGATTACTGGATTGTAGGGTGGTTCTATTTTAAACTTTCCAGGAACCCCCATACTGGTTTCCAGAGTGGCTGAATCAGTTTGCATTCCCACCAATAAATCACAAGCGTTCTTTTTTATCCATATCCTTGCCTACACTTGTTTCTTATGTTTTTTATTTTAACCATTCTGACATGTGAAGTGATATCTCATTGTAGTTTTGGTTTGCTTCTCCTTGATAATAAGTGATGATGAGCATCTTTTCATTTGTCTGTTGGACATCTGTCTTCTTTGGGGAAATATATTTTCATATATTTTGCCCATTTTTAATTGGATTATTTGTTCTTTGGGTGTTGTTGTGTTAGTTCCTTATATATATTTGATATTAACCCTTTACTGTATATGTCATTTGCAAATATCTTCTCCCAAGTAGTAGGTTGCCTTTTAGTTTTGTTGATTGCTTTCTTAATGCCAAAGCATTTTATTTTGATGTAGTCCCAATAGGTTATTTGGGTTATTCTATTTTCTTATGAGTTTATCATTTGGTTTAGTCAGTAGAATGAAAATAAAGGGAATATTAGCCTAGTAAGTTTCTCAGGACCATTTTTGAGCAGATCTTTTAGGAATCATACACAACTTTTTTCTTACTTCTACAAATGCCAGATTTTTCTCCTGATTATTTCCTCTGTTATCTCCAGGTATGGCTCTAGATTTCAGAGTAAAAATGATGTGGAACAGAACTACACAAAAGTGCCAACAGAATTTAATGTGAATGAGAACTTAAATATTTGTTATTGTAAGCCACTGAATTTGGGAGTTTGTTGTGCAGCAAAAATCTGACTGATACAGTATCAGTGTTGATGGAGATTTTTCTGTATATTTGTCTTATTGTGGTTACATAATTGTTTTAGGGAGGAGTTTAGGGAAATTTTCTATGCTACAATTTTCCCCCCATGAATATTGATTAATTATTTTAATTTAATTAGGTTATTGATTTAAATTGAATTGAAATATATTATCAAATTTAACATATCTTGTGAATGTATATATTCAAAATGCCATAAGATAAATGTTTTCAATTAATTTTGATTTCTCTTTATATCTAATTTTATTTGACATTTTGTCTGTCACATTTATGGCACTGTTCTAGCTCAATCTTCTTCTGATTTCAAATTAAGTCTTTTCCCCCTTTTCTACAATAATGAGTTTCCTCTATATTAGTGTTTCAGAGATAAGGGTTATGGCATAATTAAATAACCATGTAGAAATTATTTAACTGTTACATTAAATTGTATACCTAAAATATATCACAGCCACAAGGTTTGTATATCATCAAGCAGATAAATCATTGATATACTTTTTTTAATTTTTTAAAAATTTATTTAACAGACAGAGATCACAAGTAGGCAGAGAGGAGGCTAAGAGAGAGAAGGAAGCAGGCTCCCAGCCAAGCAGAGAGCCTGATGTGGGGCTCTCTGCTCCACCTGAGACCCTGAGATCATGACCTGAGCCGAAGGCAGAGGCTTTAACCCTCTGAGCCACCCGGGAACCCTGAGAAATCATTGATATTAAGTCAAGTCAATCTGGAACGAGTTTAATATATCTGATGGGGCATGATTAGAAAACCAGGTGTTTGGGAACAAAATATGTTTTAGTCCATCTTTGATGATCTGAGACTCCATCCTCACTATAGATAACATATATCAGATACCAAA
The DNA here is from genome assembly GCA_003697995.1 of Taxidea taxus jeffersonii. Classification (NCBI taxonomy): domain Eukaryota; kingdom Metazoa; phylum Chordata; class Mammalia; order Carnivora; family Mustelidae; genus Taxidea; species Taxidea taxus. The sequence continues at coordinate 24,357 of RCUC01127688.1, forward strand.
TTTGGGGAAGAAAGGAGAGTTTGGAAAATGTGTTTCTTTACACTTCCACTGATAAAAATATATAACTACTTTGTAATGGTCAAAGTCTTTCATAATATGAAAAAGGGCATATATATCAGAAGGATATTCTGCAAGGACAATTCCCATTTTTAGGAGACTCCTACATTTTAGATGAAGAAGACTAAGTAATCAGTTAGCAATATTTGTACTACTCAATTTTGAACTTAATTATATGTAGCTTAAAAAAAAGCAAATGCCTTTGGACGTTTCTATCCTACCATCTGTCTGGATTGTTTTCATCTTCCTACATCACAGACAAACCCCCCCCTTATATTTTAAGATTTAGCTTAGTCCAAATTAGGCAAGTCTCTTTTGCACAACTTCTGTATTCTCATCAAGCCATTGGCTCCCTCTATCAGTTGTCACATTTTATTATCATTAGAACATAAACTTCTTTAAAAGTCTTTGTAGGTGTTGAGTATTTGTCTACAGAATGAATAAATGAATAGATGTGTGAATGAATTAAAATTAAGTGGTTTGGCATAAGTAAAATAATTAAATTTGGTAAGGTCACACACTGAATTGTCTCATACATTAAAGGGGTCAATGAAATAACATTACAAATCAACTAGAAAAAAATCTAAGTGCTGGTGAGTATGCAGAGCAACTAGAATTCTCATACACTGGTGGTGTGAATGCCAAATGGTACATCCACTTTGGAAATCTCTTCAACAGTTTCTTGTAAAGTTAAACCTTCGTGTAAAACAGCAGTTCCACTCATAGGAATTTACCCAGTGGTAGTGAAAACTTGTTTCCACAAAGACATATGCACAAATGTATATAGTAGGCTTATTCAAAGGAGCCCCCAAATGGAAACAACCTAGATGCTTGCAACTGGTGGATGGAATTATGGTATATCCATACAATTAAAATTCTCAGCAAAAATGAATGGACTTGGTATGTACACCAATAGGGATAAAGTTCAAATATATGATACTAAATGAAAGAAGTTACACTTAAGAGAGCATATTACCTGTTTTCATTTGTATGACATTTTAGAAAGGCAGAACAATAGAGATGAAAATCAGATTGCCAGGAAACTCTCTTTTGATGGAAGAAAGAGAGTGATTGAAAAAAGACATGAGAAAATTTATTTAGTGAAATGGGACTGTTTTATATTTTGATTGTAGCAGTGGTTAAATTGTATATTGTTAAATTTTTATATAAATCTGTTTTGCTCTCTTCCTTAAATGAAATAAAATGCCCTATGCATTTATTGTTTATAATATATCCTTACAAAGCTAGAAGTAGCTAATATAAATTATGAGATTTCCAGAAAATTTACATTTTGAATGTGTACTTCGTGCCAGTACTACTCTGTGTTCTTTACAACCTCTTCAATCATTTAAGCCACACCACGGATTATCATCATCCCTCTTATACAGATAATATATTTAAAGGTCAAATTACACTGCAGCAGGTGAGCATTGAGAGTGGTTTCTGGCTCTTAATTACATGTGCTAACACATGGGGTTATGGCTGACAGGAGAACTGCTATTCTGAGCAGTCTTGGTCACATATAAATAGAACTGTGTTATTTTCCTGCCTAAATTTTTTCCATTGATTTTCTTTTCATATTGAGTAATATCCACAACTCCCCATCATGACCTCTGCAGTTCCACATACACAGATCCTTGTCAATCTCCCCATCCTCTCCATTCCATTCTATCTGTGGTCCACCAGGCTCTGTATAAGCACAACAATTTTGCATGTGTGGCTCCTTGCTCTGGCAAATCTCTGCATCCTACTCTTTCTATAAAGGATTGTTTTCATTTTAAGGCCTCAGCTTAAATGTCATTTCATCAGAGATATGTTCCCTCATCACTCCATAGGATTTGTTTATTATCATTTTCTCCCAGCAAACAAACCTGGTATATTGCCTAGGACATAATAAATATTCAGTGAATGTTTTGAATAAATAAATAAATATATTAATGAATAGGCAGGTGCAGAGAGAAAACTGTTATAATCTAGTTCAAAAGGAAAGACCATTCAAAAGGAGAACTTTTGGATTTCAAAGCTGAAATCTGAGGTTTGCATATATTAATGAAAATCAATAAATAGCAATAGGCTTGCTAGAAGGACAGAAGCTGGGATTAAATCAATTAAGAATGTTGTCTCTATGTAAATTAGAAACATCAACTAAATTAAACTGCCAAAAATGGAAGATTAAAAGAATATTAATGAGCTGATAGAAACTTGATAAGACTTCCAAAATGTTGTTGTTTTTGCTTCAATGAGAACCAGATATGAGAAAAAGGCATTTTGAGAGTGTTTCATGTCTTCTTAATGTCTTGTAAACACAATTTCCTGAAGGGCACTACCTCAGACCTTCATTATCTGAGTTAAAATAAAAGACAGGCTGAGTCCTTTTATAACTTCCACCCACATCAAGGATTAAGCAGAATTCTTTCGAAGATTAGTGCACGCGCCTGTACAAGTGTTTCATGTTGATATTATTTTTGAGAAATGTATTTTATTGTGATAAGTACACTAAAAGACAGTGCCCTTGATGCCACCCCCAGCAAGTCTGAGGGGTCCACAGAACCCTCTATTCCTCTGGTGAGACCCCATCTCTCCACCTCCTACCTCTAGAAACATTCCTTTGCAGGAGGTAAACTTAGCTACTGATCTTCCACACACAACAGGCTTCCCCACAACACACACGTGTACACACATATATTTTTGGGGTAATCCTCTCATGTATTCATCCCTATGATCTCAGAAAACACAACAAACCCATGTGTGTCCACCATCTTCACAGGGTTATGAACCTCCTAATTAGGCCCAGTCTGCCTCTCTCCCAGGTCCCCTAAATTCTTCACTTGTGCTACTTGGTCTATAAGCAATATGCCTTATTTCTTCCACCTCTTCTCTGAGTACTTGCTTTTCCTTCTTGCTCTAACATAAGTCTAAAGAACTCTGAGGATGTTGCTTCTATTCAAGGTGGAGGTTCTCCATGTCCTCTAGTCCTCATTTTCTGCTGGCCCTGACTGAAAGTAGGGTTCTCCTTGCCAGCACTTCCAAATAATCCACTATTTCCACACCCTCATAGCATTACCTTTTCTTCTATTTTCCTAGGAAAACATCTTTGGTTAAGTCCACTCTCTTCCTACTATGTGCCTTCACAAGGACAGCTGATCATATTTGGGAAAAACAAACAGAAAAATGCTGACTGTTCTCACTGAAATGTTTAATAGGGATATCAGCATTGTCTAGCAATTCCAGTATACACCTCTTCACAAATCACTGTCTCTGTTTCTAAAAAGGCAAATTCCCCTCTCAACAGCTCTTCAGACTTCCATGACCTTTTCTCATTTTCAGTTCCTGATCTTGTTTTTTGTTTCACTGAGGAAATAAAACCAATCAGTTAGCACTTTTTTGATCTCCTCACAGCTAAATCTTTCTTTATCCTTATTCATACCTATATGATATTTTTTTCTTCCCATTCAAAGGGATACACTATCCCCATGACCACTGCTCCATTTCTCTGAAAACATCTTTGTGAAAACATTATATAAAAAAAATTGGTCAATATTTTTTACCTCCATTTGCTCACCTCCCATTCTCTCTTTGGCCATTGTTTCTAACAATACCTAAGGACACATCGTCAAATTCACTAATGGCCTCAATAATGAGATATATGATGGTAAATTCTCAATATTCATCCCACTCACCTTAGAGCCTATATTTGACCCAGCTGATCACATTTTCTTCAAACAGTTCCTTCATTCAGACTCACATGTTCTGTAGTCCTTTCACTTCTCTCCTCTCTGCCTTTCTTCTAATATTCTCTCTTCTCAATCTGCTTTAACTTTCTAAATGATACAAATAACTCCATGTAGTTAAAGGCCAGCTGATGGCCCCCCAATTTATATCTTTATCCATAATACCTTCCCTGATCTCAGGTTCATATAAATAACTATCTACCTGACATTTCCACTAGAATGTTTAAAAGCTGTCTTAAGATTTCCCTGGCCTTACCAAATCTTTAATTTCTATCCCCAAACCTGATTTTACCTTAGTGTTCCCTGACTCACTAAACAACAGCAATATTTATCCAGATGCTCAGAAACCAAAATTTAGAGCCATCCTAACCTCTCTCTTTCTTTTACAAGAAGTGTACATTACTCACATAACAAATTGCCCCAAATGTAATGGCTTAAATTAAATGTCATTTTATCTTCCATTTCTGTGATTCAGGAGTCAAGGCATGGCTTAGTTGTGGATCTCTGGATCAAAGTATTTCCCCAGGTTACAAGATAACTGTTTTCCAAGGTTACAGTCATCTCTAGACTTCACTGGGTTTGAGGGGTTTGCTTTGTGTAGTTTTTTTCATGCTTCCATTTCTGATGGGTTGTTAGACTAAGGGCCTTGGATCCTTTCTTTGTCATTTGAGCCTCCCAGTGGAGCCCTTTACAACATGGCTGCTTGCTGACACCAATATGAGTGAAACAAGAGATAGAGAGTGAGAACGAGCATGTCAAGAAAGTCAGAAAACAAGAGTGTGTGCTTAAGAGGAAAGTCACAGTCTTCTGGTCATTTAATCTTCAAGTGATATTCAATCACTTCTACCATGTTTTATTCATCCTTGAGTGGAGGGGATTGTTACATCACCACAGTGAATACCAGAAAGTAGACATCACTGAAAGTCATCTTCAAGGCTGCCTTCCACAAGTTGTGTGCTGAGCTGAGCTGATGGGCATGGACTCAGGAGAGTGGACTGTGCAAATTACTCTCTAACTCTGTGTTCAGTGGAATCAAATTTGTAGCTTGATATCAACCACATTGGGGATATGTACACCAATGAAACTGTCAAATATGACATATCAGGACTTTTTCATTTCAGAAAGTTGGTTGTTAAACATTTACCAACACACTGCTATATACAGAGCAAACCCAGCATATCAGCATATCTTGTAAGGACTACCTTCCAGCATACTTTGAATTGTCCAGTTATTACCACTTAGCATTTTTACAAAATAGTCTTCTCCCATTTAGCTAAAGGGCAATAGCTTCCCAAATAATCTCATTTCACTTTGCTTCCCATACCAACGGGTTTCTTTCTTGCAATAGCCAGAGATCTGTGAGTTAGATCATGTTATTCCCTTGTTCAACACATGCCAATAGTTCCCAGCCATCTTAGAAGAGAATTCAAAGGCAGTTGTGCAAGGCCATATATAATGTACTCTTGCTAATAGCTCTAATTTTGTTCTCCTTCCATTCATTATGTTCAGCTGCACTGGGCTCTCCTGTAAACAAGCTCACACCCTAGGGCCTCTGAATTTGCCTAGAATGAATTCCTCTTCTATCTCATGATTGCCCATATGCCATGCTATCACTGAGGTCCTTTATGTCAAACTGCATTCTTTAACCTTTGGCTCATCCATCAACATTTTCTTCATAGCACTTTTAGTTGCTTAACATTACTTTTTAATATCCATTTTTTGGTTTGTTTATTGTCTTTCTTCCATATTAGAGAATGAGGGCAGGGACTTTGTTCACTGCTGTGCCTGGCATATTTAGGGGTTCCATAAAGATTTGTTGAAAGGATGAATTAATTATAATTGATTCATCTGCTGTTCACAATATATTTATAAAACAGTTGTTATTAACAACTGCTTACCAATGAGGAAGCTCAAAGAATCCCAAGACTAGATATTTGGTTATCCAGGATTCAAATCCAGGTCTTTGGGACTCCAGTACTCAAGGTCATTGTGTTAATAGATAATTTATTTCTCCTAGGAAGTCATCCATGATTTCTGATAGTGGGGAAGTACTTTGCAAAGATCTTAGGTTGCACAGAGGCTAACAGACACAGAAAAATTTAATCATAAGTGGACTTGTCTGTCTCCACTAGTCCAAAGTTCCTTGAGGGTAGAGACGGTGTATCATCCACTATTTTATTTTCAATATTTAGGATAATTTTGCATACAGTAGGGATACAATGTACACTTGTTGAATGATTTTATTCATTCATTCATGTTCATGTATTAAACATGAGCGGATGAATAGAATGACACAAAACTGCCTCCTTAGCAAAAAATAGAGTAGATGATAAAGAAAAAAGCTGAAGATTATTGATCACGGCAGTGGCATAAAGATATAGCTGAAAAAATTCATTACATTTAAGACAATGTACAAATAACAATACAGAATCTGAAATTTCAAGAATTTGATGTCTCCATAAAATATAACTTTACATGGAGCAAAAGTCTGTCCTTGTTATAAAATAAAATTTCTTTTTAAAAATAATAGAGTTTGTTTTCTCATTTTTACCATAATTCTTCTATGTTTGAAGATCAGACCAAGTCATGTCATCATAAATAGATGGATGTATATATGGATAGGTGGATAGGTGGATGGAGATTTTGATGAGCAGATAATAATGAAGTGAAAGGAGGCACAGTTTATTATAAGAGCAAGTCTTCCACAAAATTGGCATTGAATCAGAATCTCTAGTTGTAACTTGACTCTGTTTCAGAGCTCAAAATGAGGGAAAGGTGGAGGGGGCTGTAGGATTTTTAAGAGGGTTCTGTAACTAAATGTAAATTTCCTTCAGATATTTGACATGCAGCACAGGAATTTCTAAGGATCTGCTGCCATGGGCCTTTTTAATAAGGTAATTTCTTTCCATTGTTACCCCAAGCAAAACATGATTTTTATTTTCAAAAGTAGTGAATGGCATAATCTCACCACCATTCACCAAAAAAAGTGCTGATCTATGGGAGAACACGAAGGATCAGATAAAGAAGGATCAGGAAAAGGCAGAATGGAGTTTGTCCCTATGTTGAGAGCAAGGTAGATAGTTTGAATATGTTTCCTGGAAACATATTTATTAAATATTGTGGAAATATATGGTTAAAGACTTCTGAGTAAATCATTGACATGTCCAAAAGAAAATGTATGAAGAATGTGGCAATATTATTGTTCATAAAATCACAAATTAAATACTTAATGTATTTACTTTAGTTGAATAAACAATGCTTAAACTCATGTTTCCTCTATATTCTTCAATCTTAGTTTTTCTGATAAGAAACATATGAAGAGCATAATTCCATGATTTTTTTTTTTTTGCTAAGAAATCTATATTTGGGAAAAATAATTATGGCATTGAGGTCCAAATTTTAGGTCTCTTTCTTCCCATTTTCATATGACATTTAGTGAAGTGAATCTTTTCAACTCTAAAGCTGAGCAGAAATACTCTTTCAAAAATTAATTAACAAACATCAGTATTTGCAATATCAATCTAATAATCAAACCCACAGGGTAATGAATAAATCTTCTCTGACGAGGAACCAATATTTAAGTTGTCTTCAAAGGCCTCAATTTATAAGTGTGCAAAGAGATAGATGAGCAAATATGCCACTTGTTTTCTTTTGAAAAAGGTCTGGAGTGTAGCAGGATGATGTTTGTTTACCACTGGGTTTTTAAACCACATTTTGCTCTAAAATCTGCAGACACTAAAAATGCACATCATGGAGCCTTCAGAGCCTCTTCCTCTGCCTTGGCCTGTGCCAGGAGTAGAGCTTTGGCCTTGGTGCCTAGACAGTTCTCCAAGCCTCTGCCTGCCCTGCCCCCACCCTGTCTTTCCCACTGCCAGTGCACTAGCCTGCTGTTCTCATGTGATCCCATTCTTTTTAGTTTCACCCATAATTCTTCATGTGCTTACTTTTTTTTTTCTTTTTAAGATTTTACTTATTTATTTGTCAGAGAGAGAAAGGGAAAGAGAGCCTAAGCAGGGGGAGCAGCAGGCTGAGGGAGAAGCAAGCTCCTTGCCGTGCAAGAGCAAGGAGCCCCATGCAGGACTCCATCCCAGGCCCCTGGGATCATGACCTGAGCTGACTGCGGGCACTTGACCTACTGATTCATCCAGGTGTCCCTCTCTGTGTGCTTCTTAATATTCCCCTGGGGTCATGTGTCCCCAAGCTTCCATCAACAAACATTAAGTTACTCCCCAAAGAAGACTACATGATGATGACAAAGAATACCAGTCTGTAATAAAATTAAAAAAAAATAAAACAAAAAACGAGAATGGCATTTGTATATTTTGGTATTAAAATATTCTTTTATGTAATGATCAGGAGAGATGGTGTTTTTTTTTTTTGTTTGTTTTGCTTTTTTGTTTTTAGGGTCTGAAAAATTCCTGCAACATTCAGCTCTACATTAAAATACTGTGTTGACTGTGAAGGGTTTAAGATTTTCTGTTTCTGAGATGAAGTGTTCCTGTTTTAGTGCTAACAGAAGGCTTCAGGAAATAGAGACTTCCTTTCCTTTTTATTGCATTTACTATATAGTACTTTATTTATGGACTCTTGATTTAAGCCTTAATATTCCAATTAGGTGGTGGGAGAGAGATTTATATGTTGAGTACTACTGCTGTTTTTCCTATAAATTCATTTCTAGAGTTTAAATTCTCTATTTAAATTTGACAGGGAAAATTGACAAGGAAACTTTTTTAGACTTCTGTTAAATTTGTATTTGTCTTATGGTCAGTAATACTACAGGAACTATACTCTGGAAAGGAAACATTTGAAAATGATGAACTCTTTCACTACCTTTTGAAGAGAATAGCATCATCAAATAACTGTTACTGATGCCATCATTATTAAAATTTATTCCCCACTATGTCAGGTGTCTCTAAACTTCATTTAATGTATTAACTTTGAATTGAATGGGTTAAACAGAATTTAAAATCCTCAGGGTTTGATCTCTCTTGCCAACCAGATAGGATGCTGGAAGTGACCTCTGAAATCGGCACTTACTTGTAGACCCAATCTACTTTTTTTTTTTTTGGAATTGAGGTATAATTGGCATATAACATTATATTGGTTTCAGGTTTACAGTGTAATGATTCAATACTTATATATATTGCAAAAATGATTGACACAATAAGTCAAATTAAATCTATCACCATACAGAGTCACAAAATTTTTTTCTTGTGATAAGAATTTTTAAGAAGCATTCTCTTTATTAACTTTCAAATATGCAATATAATACTATTAGGTGGTATTTTTTAAATCTTATTTTACAAATCTTTGAAATCTGAGAATTACTAATTTAAAAAAAAGAAGTTGTGCTGGTTTTCATTGTGGACTCTGGCTTAAAACCCAAGACCGCTATTTAATATTTAAATAACATACATTTTTATGTGACACGGAACTTTCAAGTGGTTTCTGTGACATGCAGGAGATGCTGTGAAGCAAAGGAATAAAGAATAGAGACTCCAGGGATACTGCTTGTGCGACATCCTGAACCTTCAGTTAGGCAGCATGGTTACCATGAGCAGTTTACCTTAGCTTTCTCTCTCTTCCTAAAAGGAGGATATTAGTAGTACATCATGATTACTGAGACGTAATGAGTACACAGATGCTCTTGAAATAGTGCTGGCACATGGTAAGTGTACAAAAAAAAAGGTGCTATGATTATTGTTATTAATTTATTTAAATCAGGAAATTTTAGTGGTCAATATCACAGAATTTTGAAATTGTGAACTTTGGGGTTATATAAGTCCATGATATTCTAAAATATATGTATTTATGAAACAGTATCTAATCTTCGTGGACCCTCGTTTTTCATGTGCAAAATGAGGCTATGAACAAAAATTACTTTGAAAATGTTTTAAGGGTTAAATAAGGCATGTGAATACAAGGCTCTTGGTAGACACCTAAAAGTATGTATATACATATGTCTAGATGTAGCATGTATGTGTATTGGCATATAACATGTATGTAGTCAAGATGTCAATGACTGTCCTCTAACTCCTGAGCTAAAAAGGGGTGCAGAAGACCATTGATGAAAGCTTCCTTCAAGAATCCTAGAGCCCTCCTTCAGTGTCCAGCACCTCTCAAAGTATCCTTCATTAACTGTTCACCCTAGCTTAAAGCTACTTTCTAGTATTAGAATCATGTCTTCATCATACCCTACATGCCCCAAACCCATCATCCATTTTCTTCATTAACACCAATTCAAAATTATCACAAGACAGATGTGATGACTGGTAAGCAAGACATGCAGCTTGAAATGGATAACTTGACCACTCCCAACTTAAAGAGCCCCTTGCAATCCATTGTTCAGGTGCCTCTCTCCTGTTCATCTCAACTTTCCTCTAGCTTCACTTCTCTTTTAAATTTCCTCTCCTCTCTTTTTCCTTCATTTCTTCAGAATCAAAGTAAAAAGTCTTCACCCTGCCTTATACAAAATAATCTGGTCAACTCTTGTTGTCTCGAGGAGTTTTGATGCCAAAACACAGAAATAAAGTTCTGTTTCTGTCTTAACATCTATTCATTTGTTACCCCATGAAATGAGAATGGATTAACAGATTTTTACTAGATTTGGAGAGAATATTTAGAATGGTTTGATGAAAATATAAACAACATATCAAACTTCAAATTAAATTATGGGGGCTCCAGGAAACAATTCTTTTCATGCATTCTGAAGACTGAGTTACATAATTGTGACCATTTCAAGAACAGATTTTTAGATCTTTACATTTTAAACATTTTAACATAATCTGATGGATGAGACATGTTCAGTCACTATCATGCAATTGACTTTATTTTGTTACTCTTTAGTGAATACACATTGGAAATGATATGAGGCCAGTTGTGAGCCAAATGTGAACATCAACAAGAGTGAAAAAGTTGGAATTTTGAAAGTGTCCTTAAGTGATAAGACAATGAGAAGCTACATAACTATGAACCTTCTTCTCCTTAACCCCCCTCACACAGAGTGAGCCCTATCATGGTCATTAGGAAAACAGAAACCGTTGCATGTATAAACACAATAAAACTGCAGTGTGGGAAGGTGTGCACCCAAAGGGATAAGCAATATTATCCCTTAAGTTCTTTCAGAACTTAATTTCAGCTGAAATTAAAATATTCATTACCGAACCTCAGGTTGGTCATTTGTAAGAGAAGATGTTAGCCTAACCTTACAGGGAGATGTGAATGCTAGGGAAGATAACATAAGCAGCCCTCATGGAGTAATCTGGCATATCTTGGTTGCATTGTTACTCACCATTCTTTTGGGTTTTTCTTCCTCCGTTTTCTTCCTATTACTTTTTAGAATTAGTTATGGTCAGCCTTGTGATGCAACTTTCCTCTTTAATGGCCCTCTGCTCCAGAAAGGAAGTTAAACATGGTAATTTTATTCTGTGGTTATTCTCACATTAAAAAAAATAAATAAACATAAAATAAAATAAAATAAAATAAAATCAGGTCCAGCCCTGTCCCCTAGAGCCCCAGGGTAGCTTTTTGATTGTTGCCAGTTTGTTGCCCATGGTATGTCTGTCAGAATATGCCCAATGAAGACATTTTAGAGGAAAAGTTTTATTACCAAATTCAGTAGCTTTGCAACTTTGTTCTTGAATTTATTCTGTAAACATATCCTGTTTTGCTTAAGAAAATCAATTGTTTGGTGGAGAACTTCTTCACTGAACACTTTTAAACATTGAATTTGGAAGAGCACAGTTAAATAATGGAGTGAGAGATGAGTTCTGCCAGTAGTTTTTAGCATGAAACATTGGAGGCTTTTAGCAGCCAGTGTGAGAGTCTGTTTGTTGAAGGCACCGCACCACCTCCAAGAGCTAAAGGAAGTTCAGAATGTTAGCTTAATTCTACCTGTCCAGTCTTGGGAAAAGGCAGAGCCATGTTCAGGACCCTTCAAACCTGAAGGGAGGGATCCACTTAAAACTTTACCGGTGTTACTAGGTCCTGAGTCTGACTCTGTGTGTTAAGCCCCCATTTAAAAAAAAATTAATTTAATTTTAATTTAAGTGTGTGTGTGTGTGTGTGTGTGTGTCTGTGTCTGCGTTCCAAAATTCATTGTTTATGCACCATACCAAGTGCTCCATGCAATACATGCCCTCCTTAATACCCACTGCCAGGATCACCCAACTCCTCAGCCCCCCTCCCCTCCAAAACCCTCAGTTTGTTTCTCAGAGTCCACAGTCTCTCATGGTTCAACTCCCCCTCTGATTTCTCCCAACTCACTTCTGCTCTCCATCTCCCAATGTCCTCCACGTTATTCCTTATGCTCCACAAGTAAGTGAAACCATATGATAATTGACTCTCTCTGCTTGGATCATTTCACTCAACATAATCTCTTCCAGTTCTGTCCATGTTGATAAAAAAGTTGAGTATTCATCCTTTCTGATGGAGGCATAATACTCCATTGTATATATGAACCATATCTTCTTTATCCATTCATCCGTTGAAGGGCATCTTGGTTCTTTCCACAGTTTGGTGACTGTGGCCATTGCTGCTATGAACATTGGGGTACAGATGGCCCTTCTTTTCACTACATCTGTACCTTTTGGGTAAATACCCAGTAGTGCAATTGCAGGTTCATAGGGTAACTCTATTTTTAATTTCTTAAGGAATCTCCACACAATTTTCCAAAGTGGCTGCACCAATTTGCATTCCCACCAACAGTGTAAGAGGGTCCCCATTTCTCTACATCCTCTCCAACACTTGTTGTTTACTGTCTTGTTGACTTTGGCCATTCTAACTGGTGTAAGGTGGTATTTCAATGTGGTTTTGATTTGAATCTCCCTCCTGGCTAATATGAAGAACATTTTTTCATGTGTCTGTCAGCCATTTGTCTGTCTTCTTTGGAGAAGTGTCTGTCCATGTCTTTTGATCATTTTTGACATGATTATCTGTTTTGTGTGTGTTGAGTTTGAAAAGTTCTTTATAGACCTTGGATATCAACCCTTTGTCTGTAGTGTCATTGCGAATATCTTCTCTCATTCTGTGGGTTGTCTCTTTATTTTGTTGACTATTTCCTTTGCTGTGCAGAAACTTTTGATCTTGAGGAAGTCCCAAAAGTTCATTTTTGCTTTTGTTTCCTTTGCCTTTGGGGCCATGTCTTACAGAATTTGCTGTGGCTGATGTCGAAGAGATTACTGCCTATGTTCTCCTCTAGGATTTTGATAGATTTCTGCCTCATGTTGAGGTTTTTTATGCATTTTGAGTTTGTCTTTGTGTATGGTGTGACAGAATGGTCAAGTTCCATTCTTCTACACATAGCTGTCCAATTTTCCCAGTACCATTTATTGAAGAGACTGTATTTTTTCCACTGTATATTTTTTCCTACTTTGTCAAAGATTATTTGACCATAGAGTTGAGGGTCCATATCTGGGGTCTCTACTCTATTCACTGTTCTATGTGTCTGTTGTTGTGCCAGTATCATGCTGTCTTGGTGATCACAGCTTTGTAGTAAAGCTTGAAATCAGGCAATGTGATGCCCCCAGTTTTGTTTTTCTTTTTCAACTTTTCCTTAGCAATTTGGGGAATTTTGATTGGGATGGCATTGAAAGTATAGATTGCTCTAGGCAGTATAAACACTTTAACAATGTTTATTCTTCCAGTCAATGAGCATGGAATGCTTTTCCATCTTTTTGTGTCTTCTTTCAATTTCTTTCATGAGTGTTTTGCAGTTCCTTGAGTACATATCCTTTACCTATTTGATTAGGTTTATTCCCAGGTATTTTATGGTTCTTGGTGCTATAGTAAATGGAATAGATTCTCTAATTTCTCTTTCTATATTTTCATTGTTAATGTATAAAAAAGAAACTGATTTCTGTACATTGATATTGTATCCTGCCACATTACTGAATTGCTGTATGAGTTCTAGTAGTTTGGGGTGGGGTCTTTTGGGTTTTCCATATAAAGTATCATGTCATCTGTGAAAAGAGAGTTTGAGCCCTTCTTTACCAATTTGAATACATTTTATTTCTTTTTGTTTTCTGATTGTTGTTTCTAGGACTTCTAGTACTATGTTGAACAACATGGTGAGAGTGGACATTCTTGTCATGTTCCTGGTCTCAAAGGGAAGTCTGTCAGTTTTCCCCAATTGAGGATGATATTCGCTGTGGGTTTTTCATAGATTTTATGAAGTTGAGGAATGTTCCTTCTATCCCTATACTTTGAAGGGTTTTAATCAGGAACAGATGCTGTTATCTTGTCAAATGCTTTTTCTACATCAATTGAGAGGACCATGTGGTTCTTCTGTATTCTCTTACTGATTTATTCTATCACACTGGTTGATTTGTGAATGTTGAACCATGCTTGCATCCCATGGATAAATCCCACCTGCTCATGGTGGATAATCTTTTTAAGATACTGTTGGATCCTATTAGCTAGGATCTTGTTGAGAATCTTGGATTCCATATTCATCAGGGATACTGGTCTGAAATTCTCTTTTTTGGTGGGGTCTTTGCCTGATTTGGTGATCAGGGTAATGCTGGCTTCATAAAAAGAGTCTGGAAGTTTTCCTTCTGTTTTTAATTTTTGAAACAGCTTCAGGAGAATAGATATTATTTCTTCTTTGAATGCTTGATAAAATTCTCCAGGGGATCCATCAGGTCCTGGACTGCTGTTTTTTGGGAGGTTTTTGATGACTGCTTCAATCTCAGTAATATACAGATCATCCAAGCAGAAAATCAATAAACAAGAGCATTGAAAGACACATTGGACCAAATGGACCTCAATGATATATACAGAACGTTCCACCTTAAAATAACAGAATACTCATTCTTCTCAAGGGAACATAGAATTTTCCCCAGAATAGACCACATACTTGGTCACAAATCAGGGCTCAACTGATAACAAAAGATTGAGATTATTCCCTGCATATTCTCAGACCACAATGCTTTGAAACTGGAACTCAACCACAAAAAATGTACAGAAGGAATTTAAACACTTGGAGGCTAAAGACCACCCTGCTTAAGAATGTTTGGGTCAAACAGGAAATCAAAGAAGAACTTAATTCATGGAGACCAATGGGAATGAAGACACATTGGTCCAAAACCTATGGGAAACAGCAAAGGCAGTCCTAAGGGGGAACTACATAGCTATCCAAGCCTCACTCAAAAAAAAAAAAAATAATAAATTGAAAAATCCAAAATATATCAGCTCTCTTTACACCTTAAAGAACTGGAGAATCAACAACAATTAAGCCAACCCTGCACATAAGAAGGGAAATAATTAAGATTAGAACAGAGATCAATGAGATAGAAAGTAGAGATATAGTAGAACAAATTAATGAAACTAGAAGCTGGCTTTTGAAAGAATCAATAAGATTAATAAGCCAAACTAAGAGAGAGGACCAAACTAAGAGAGAGGACCAAAATTAATAAAATTATGAACGAAAAGGGAGAGGTCACAACTAACACCAAGGAAATATAAACAATCATCAGAAATTATTATCAACAGTTATATGCCAATAAGTTAAAGAACCTAGATGAAATGGAATGCATTCCTGGAAACCTATAAACTTCCAAAACTGAATCAGGAAGTAATTGACAACCTGAATAGACCAATATCTAGGGTTAAGCCCCTTTAAAAATAGATGGATATTCCTCTTGGTGAAGCTGTTTGATTTTGTTTTGTCTGAGAAGTTATCTTAACATTACTTTAATGCCCTGGCTGCCAGTCTCAGACAGTGTATTGATTGTGGCTGCCTTTGATCTACAAATTTGCATTTGTTTGGTGTCCTGGAGGATGCCAAAGCTGACCCTGGGCTCACCTGTCATTTTTCCTGGTAGGGTTTACATGTATACCTAGGTGTACCTCAGGTACACAGACAAGGCATGCATTCTGTATGTGGTGACTGTTTTTAGAGTTATACCCACTTTGATTTCTTAGAAATACAAATAAACTAGAAAGTCATAAGTGGCAGTTGTAGCATATACATTCTTAAGTATCTTCTCTTTTTGTATTTATAATGTCATTTATTAAAGCATCTTCTAATATGCATACATGAATGTTTTTACCCTAAAGCAAGGCTTTCTATATATTTTCTTTGCTCCCTTTTTATTTTTAAACATATTGTTAAGTTGGCATATTTCTTTCCTAATGGACCAAATACTTTTAAATTCTTTCTCAAAGGAAACAAAGACAAAGCAAACTTTCTTTTAACTGTAGTATATATCTCCTTTATATCCCCATAAAATACAGGTGCTAAGATGCTCTTTCATCTCAACACCTGCATTTTATTATTCTTATGATATAATATATTTTATTTGTGACTCCTCAAAGTGGATTTAAATGCAAACAAAAGAAATGGGATTCATTTGAAATGAAAGGCAAGATTGGCAATATGTTTATCCGGACTAATATTTTTAAATACCTATCTACCCAGAAAAGATTAATATAAGCTCTAAAAGACAAATCCATAGACAATCTTATCTGCCATTTATTAACCTCTTATTCCTTTCATTATTGTTCAGAATCAAAAAGGTTTGACCAAACTACATGCTGATCTTTTAAGCGGTAGGCATTATTTTAATATTCAAATATGAATAATCTCCGCTTGAAATAAAAGCTATGAAACTCCCAACTTTTGTGTAACTCAGGTCCGTTGTAATTAATTACACATTCAAGATTATAAAAAGAAAATGCTGATCTGAAATTGTTTGCAATAGCTCCTGTAATTTTCAAATAACGACAGGATCATAAATGAAGCTTCATAATGAGTTTTTTTTTTTTTTTTTCTCTTTTAGCATCACAGATATAATCAGGAACCAAGGTCACAAAGTAGATGCAGTGTTTATAGTCTAGCTTTAGAGCACAGAGGAATGTCAAGGGGAAAAACATTTGAAAAGAGCGGAGTATTATATCAAACAATAGGTTTGCTGAAAACTACACTTCTGACTAATTTATAAGAATTTGGGGAAAGTTATTCCTTTGACTCACTCTCCCTTCAGGGTAGTTCAGAACAGGATATATGCACAGAATGGTAGTAATTGGTCATAAATCAACTTAAACATCATGCCTTTACTTTTATAATTATAGACCTGAAAGAGGAAGCCATGAGAAATAACCAAAGGTAATCTATTCCTGGACTTTATTTGGAAAACCATACTCTCTTTACAGAATTGCTCTTTCAGGGTTGGTTGGTTGGTCTCAAGACAGCATTTAGGGAGATTACCTACCCCCCCCCAAAAAAAAGGAGGTCTACATTTAATTTAAGGTTTCAGTGTTATCTTAGAAGCCATGTACCTGTAGGCAACATCAAATCTGTGAAGCTCAGTGAACCCATCTGGAAGATGGACATGAAAAATAAATCTATTTTGTGAGGTTATATGGTGAATAAACACAGAAGTCCTTCATGTAACACTGCTGCTATGTTCTGAAATGACTAGAGAGGTACATTAGCTCATTTCTCTAGTAGAAAGAATGTACGTATTTCCTTAGCAGATGAGGGGTCCAGGCCATGATGAAAATAGTTTTTACTGCTAGCATTCAGTAGCCTTTCAATCAGCACCATGTTTGCTCAATATGGATTCTAAAAATGGCACCTCTCTGTTATTTTCCTCCTGTAGTCCTTTGTCCTATGTGTCTGACATTATCATGTCTTTGGGCAAAATTTTGTCTGGAGAGCACATTCTTCAATATAGGTTGGCTGTATGTAAGTGAGCCATTGTATCCTCTCTCTCACTAATGTGGTTCACTTCTGTTAGTGCTATGGTGGGAAGGAGGCATGAACAAATGTGTTGGAAGGGATGAAACAAACACCTTAGTTTGCTGCTAGTGCTAGGACAGAACAGAGGATGGAAAGTGGACTGGCTGGCTTTATTTATTTATTATTTATTTAAGATTTTATTTATTCATTTGAGAGAGAGAGAGGGTGAGAGAGAGCATGAGAGGTGAGGTCAAAGGGAGAAGCGGACTTCCCATGGAGCTGGGAGCCCAGTGCGGGACTTGGTCCTGGAAGTCAGAGATCATGACCTGAGCAGAAGGCAGTTGCCTAGCCAGCTGAGTCACCCAGATGCCCAACTCACTGGTTTTAAATCTGCTCTATTCCTTACAGACTGTGAGAATTTAGGCAAGTCACTTAATTCTGTGACTCTGTCTTCATCTGAAAAATGGGTGATAATTTGGAGTGTTATAATAATGAGGCTGTTAAGAGCAGTAAATGAGTTAATATTCATAAATCCCTTAGAGCAGTATCTATAAGTATTATTCAATAAAAAGATGTGAAGATAAGTAACAATTGGATTATCTTTATCATGCAAGCCCATTGCCCCCATTTAAATTGTCTTGAACTAAGGAATTAGGAATTGTGTTTCCCTAATTGGCCATTTTAAAATTGATTTGATTCCTGCCAGCTTTATTACAATGAGCACACAAATGGCTGATATGACTCTGTTCCCTTAATAACCTAATTAAAAAGAGAAAAAAACAACAAGAACAAATAAGCTGTCCTCATACATTTCCATTATTAAGAGGGACCCCTTGGAGTGACCATATGAAATGAAATTAGTTTTCTCATGCATTGACTGCAGGTGGATATTTGATCCATTTAGTCCTGGAGGTAAGGCCAAGGTTTTACACAGGTGAGCAAGAGCCACTCATCACGGGGATATATGTTAGGATGATGATGACCACCCGAACAGGGAAGAAACCTTCATAGAAACTCAGCAGCCACAGGGGAAGGCATGGCCATTTCAGGGCAGGAAGCTTCAAGAGGATACAAAATCTCATCTATTAAACTAATGGGATAGCATTTTTAGTTCTTATTTTCAAAGAAAATATTCTGGCCTCGCTCACTCCAAGCGAAAATGAAATTGATATTTGCAGTCTTTATTTCCTGTCTTCCTTTAAACAGTGGCAGAAGTTAAGTTCTAGTTTACTCTTTTTATTTGCTTCTAAACAATCTTAAGTAAAAAGTATGCTTCACTTCTAGAATTCTAACACTAGAAGAGCTTCATCTAATTTTGGAAGAATCATTTAGGATAAATCAAAATAAGACACGACAAGGCAGATGAAAGAAGAACATGAGCCTTGGCCCTAGAGAGGAATCCTTTCAGAGTCCCCTCTGGAATCCTAGCACTGCCCTTGTGTGGCATTTTCCCTCTCTGAGCCTCTGCCTTGCTTGTTTGCAAGATTAGAGCACACAGAGCTGTTTTGCAGATCAGGTGAAGTGTCTCACGAAAGTGGCTTGTGATTACATCTGACATTTAGTAGGTACTTAAAAATATTTATTCTATTCCCTCTATTACCATAAAAGGCAGGCTGAATATATGAATAAGTACTAGGTACTAAGAAAAGCTTAATAATTGCTTGTTAAAATTAACTGTTAATGCTTTGGGTGCATATATCTTAAACATTATCACAAGATGATGGATGGACAGTTATGTCACCCCTCCTTCCTGCCCAACACTGTACAGGAAATTTCCTTAAATAATATTAAAGATAGACATTGAGATTGAATGAACTCTCAGATTTCCAACTTTCCTTATTGGTATACCTGAAATATATTAAAGATTATTTTTATCTCTATGCTTTCATTATTCCATAAGCCAAAAAGAGCATTAAGCCATGGTATTTAGATGGAATAACACAACCTTTGGAAGTACCCCACTTTTGTATTTTCAGATTTAATTAAGGCTGAGCAAGTAGAAAAATCTGCTTCAAAACTGCCAGCCTATTAAAAACGAGAAGTTACACAAAGGGAGATATTTGTGTTCTGTGATCAAATTCGTGGAAAACCTGCTGAAGTGGGAGATGTGTAGTTCCTCTCAGGACAGAGACTGTTCTACTTAATGGATTATCAAGCATTTATTATTTTAAAAAAATCATTGAATTTAAGCAATATCTCTTTCTGGAGAGAAGGTTTCAAAGGATATGTGAACATGATGCCAGTGTACTAGGCTGTAGTAGTCATCCTTTCGGAGAACCTGAGTTATTTTTCCTCGGTTCATCCTCACCCTTGTTTCCTACCCCGGCTCACAAACGGGGACCATGTCTTGTCAATTCTGCTTTCCTAATTTTCTCTGTTCCAGGAGAAGGTGATCAATGAAGGATCCTCTCTATTTCAACAACCATGTTTCTCCAACCCACTCACTACAGTGTGGTAGGCATGAGGCACCTGGGATGGCTGCCAAGTCCACTGGTAAAAGCTGACTGTTGGCATGGAGTGAATTCTCAGCCCTAAAACAGCACCCGGAACCTCTATCTGGAGACTTCCTTCCAGGCACCTATTTCCTGGCCTTTCTCCCCTGTTCTGAGCTCTGACTGTTCTGAGTGTGATTAACTTGACTATGTCATTGCTCTTTGCCTCACCGGTAATCTCTTTAAAATACCCATTCCCTCCTTTCTTCTCTTGGAGAACCACTTATACCAACCTCTCACCAACAAACAATAAATCATGTATTTTCTCCTGAATAAAGCCTTTCTGATGGCATGTGATCCTCCCAGCCATACTGCTCTCTGGTCACTTGTAGTTTCTCATATAAAACACCAGATACATTAAAGTGCTGATGTGTATGGTTGTTTCTTCCATTAGATCATGAGTCCTTTGAATGGATGGGCTCTGCATTAGTAATTTCTATGCTCTCAGGACTCAGCACATTAAATACTTGCAATTTAAAGCAAATAAACAAGCATAACAATGCTCATGTAATATTTTAAATAAACTGGTAATTGAATGAATGAGTGAATGTACAAGTGGGTGAGCAAGGAAATGGACTTAGGAATGAACAGATGAGCTGATAATGGGACTTTCTATCTGATTTCCATATCCTTACAGCCCTGACCTGGATATAACTGTTGATATCACTGACTGTACACAACTGTAATTGTGGAAGCTGGTTAAGCAGATACAACTAGGTACAAGGAGTTCTAGATTATAAACTGAGCCAAAATTTTTCCAACTTGGGAAAAGGGGGCCAAATTTCACCCCCTATTGTTATTCACTGGCTGAGGTTCACCCCATAGTGGCACAGAATGGTAAGAAAGGAACAAAGGGCAATTACTCTCAGGCAATAGTCAGGACAACTGGGAGCTGGGGACAACCCCTGGTAAAGTTTTTCAGTAAAGTATCAGTCTTAAATGATTTAATGGGACAGTAAGTCACATTCATTAAGATGCATAGGTATTCCCCCAGGAACAAACTCTATTAGCTATGCTGTGTTGTTGCCCCAATGAGGTGCCAGAGCCAGGAAAGAAGTTTCCCTTCTCTTTCACCTGTGTACCACCTTCCCTATGTACACACAAACACATGTGTGTGTGCCTGCATAGGCACAGATGACCAAACACGCATATGTACACACACCCACTACTCATCTTAATATTTTAAGCACTTTTTTTAGTAGAGTGATTGTGAGTAAAAAATGCTAAAGCTGGGACACCTGGGTGGCTCAGTTGGTTAAGTGGCTGCCTACGGCTCAGGTCATAATCCCAGCATCCTGGCTCCCACATCAGGCTCTTTGCTCAGTGGGGAGCCTGCTTCTCCCTCTGCCTCTCTGTCTGCCTGTG
>RCUC01127689.1:0-42362 GCA_003697995.1 Taxidea taxus jeffersonii
AACACTCTGAGCCAAATAAAATGAATTAGGTCTATTGGCTTTAATCAATGCTCTTTGCCCTAAGTGTTCTACTTTCATCATACAACAACTTTCACATTTGGGGAGAGAAATCTCCTTGATTCGAACTGCTTTTTTTTTTCCCCCAAGCTGAATTTCTCTATATTTCTTTAGATTATCCCTCTGTAATCTAATTTCTAAAACCCTCATTCTTACCATGGTCCTTTTCAGTCCCTTTCCTGTTGACTAAAGTTTCTCAAAATGAACACGGGAACACTGATTACTATCGAGGGAATTGACATGTAACCTTCCCAACAGGGCATTAGACTTAACCCCTATCTTGAAAGAATGTCTATTAAGTTGGCACATCTCCCTTCTCTGAGTGGACCGTTATAAGAATACACAAACAGTTACACACACATTCACACACACATACATACATAATGTGAAGCACACATACACTTCACAATCTTCAGTGAGATTATATCTTATTAGTATGGCCTTAATTGTAATCTATTGAATTCATATTATCTCTGATTGTGTCTTCTGTTTGTACCTAACAATAGCCTTATGCTGTCCATAATTTTAATAAACATATCTCTATATCTTTCGTAAAGGCACTGTTAAAAGCTGACTATGCCAAATGCAAAGATAAAGCCTGGAGGCATAATATTAGTGACTAAGTCACTATTATTGCACTATTAATCAGACCCTTCCAAGGTATAATAATGCAACCACATGAAATAGGGCTAACTTGCCCAGCTCTTCTTAGAGGATACTGGGATTTGCTGAAGTCTGAAAACTCATAATTTTTTTAGTGCTCTGGTCAGTATCTGCATCTTCAAAAGGAAACACAAGTGCTCCCAGGACTATCCATCTCCTCTAGTCACAGTCCTGCAGAGTCCCATGGAGAAGCCCAGCCCAGGCTGCTTCCCAGCAGAACCTCATGCAAGAAGAAACATGATGTTTCCAAATGGTTTCAGTGGAATACACTGTAATGAAGAAAGTCCCAGCAGTATCTCCACACTGGCCTTTCTGCTCCATAAGTAGATCAAGGACATTCGATTTAAGAATTCTGCGGTTTGGGGGTGCCTGGGTGGCTCAGTGGGTTAAAGCCTCTGCCTACGGCTCGGGTCATGATCCCAGGGTCCTGGGATTGAGCTCCGCATCCGGCTCTCTGTTCCCCGGGGAGCCTGCTTCCTCCTCTCTCTCTCTGCCTGCCTCTCTGCCTAGTTGTGATCTCTGTCTGTCAAATATAAATAAAAATCTTAAAAAAAGAATTCTGCAGTTTGTATTTTCTTTAACTTCCATGGGTAGCTTCTTCTCTGCATTCTGGTCAAGGCTCGAATGTCACCTCCTCAAGAGACTGTTCCTATTATCCCGTCTCTGCCTGTTATACATCACAGGACCTTGGAAAACTACCCAATGTCTCTGGGCTTCTGTTTTCTCCTCTGTAAGAGGAGGGCAAAATCACCGCCTGCTTCACTGACTTTTTGTGGGGTTTAAATGATTTAATAAATGTAATTCCCCCCAAAAATATCTTTGCATTTTGAACTCTACCATTATCATTATTGTTATTGTTATTGTTCAAACATTTGCTTCCTTTCCTTATAGTCATTCTAACACATTTACCGATTTCAGTATCTTCAAAGTATTACCTTGGTCACTGTTCATTTGGTGGTTTTCAATAACCTTCAACCTGACAGGTAAATGCCATGAGATCACCATTCCTGTCTTTGCATGAGTGCATCTCAGTTAACTAGAATGGCATCTGACACAAAGTCATCACAAAACAGCATGAGCTGAATGAAGGAATGCACACAAAAAGGGCTGAAAGGCAGTCTTCTCCAGAGTAACCCCGGATCTTTCTTCCCTGGGGTAGGGAAATACCCAATACATTTCCAACTTTTTGTATTTGGGAAACTTCTGGCCATTCTAGACTTTATGGGCTCTCAGAGACTTATGTTACTAAATTTAGCCTCAGCACTCTTCATAATATTCCTATCAGATCGTAAGAGAGAGAAGGAAACAGAGTTACATTCATAATTGAGGGCCATCCATCTTACTAACAGAGAAAAATCCAGAGAGTAGGACTTAGTGTACTGTAAAGCAATTCAATAGTTCCCAAAAGGAAACATGGGACACCCTTGTACAAACATAAACAGTGCGCTATCTGAAGCCAGTGTGTCTGAAGAGAATCATCTAATGCTTGATTCACACACCAAAAGAAAGTAGGAAATAGGCTTTAAAGTATTCTGACTAAATTGTCTTGTTTTATAAAATGGAGTGTTATGAAATCTTAATAAAAGGATGTTAGATTCTTATATATGTCTCCAGAAATATCCATTGGCATTTTTGAATAGGATATTCAGAATAGTTAATAAAGTAGATCCCAATTTGTGTAATGAAAATTACTAAGATATTAAAATTTATGTTCTCCATTTGTGTATATGCATGTATATTGCACATGTGAATAAATAGGAAAAGGTCCTGAGGGATGCACAAAAAAGTGACAGTAGGGGTTATCTTCAAGGAGGAGCAGAGGAGATCAGAATTGCTTGAGGTGATCTAAGTGGTCTCTAGTCTTATTTGTAATGTTAAGTTTTTAGATGAAAAATATATACATACATGCTTTGTTTGATCGATAAATTTGATTTAAAAAATAAAAACACACATATTCCACATGTGGGGAAATTGCCCTCAAATTCTGTTTGCATATTAGACTACTGTATGGTTAATACAACTGTAATACTTATCAATACTACTTAAATGATATTGATAAGTAAATAATACTTATCATTGCTACCTAAATAGCTTGGTACATATTATCCTGAATAAACTCACGCTGTATTAAAATGAATGTGACTTACTTTTTCAAGGGCATATAAACATCTGTTTCTAAGTTATAAAATCTGCCAGTAGGCTGTTAGCACACTGAGTGATGAGTATTTCTTCCCTATAGTCTGTTTTTCTGCTCCTTTAAAAACGAACATATTTTTGTTTTTTTACTCTCAGTTTGGGGTCTTCTGTCCTGGTCTCTAAAACCTCTCAAAGCTCACTCCTGGCTTTGACATAGGCACTTGCATTCATTTTTCTTCAGAGCCTTGAGCCTTGAATTAACTTTTTATGGGTCGAGAGATATAAGTTCATTTGCCTGTGCCTGAAAAACAGTGATTTCCTCCTACACCTTAGACTTATTTGTTTAGGTAATGAGAAGCCATGCTTATTCTATCTTTTCCAGAAGGGACAACAATATTTGAGAAGGCTGAAAAGAAATAGGAACTATACGTTTGTCTCGTCTCTTTTAGGGGGCAAATATTTTGCTACCTGCCCCAAACTGCAAGGCACGTCCTGGGATCGAGTCCCACATCGGGCTCCTTGCTCGGCAGGGAGCCTGCTTCTCCCTCTGCCTCTGCCTGCCTCTCTGTCTGCCTGTGCTCGCTCGCTCTCTCTATAACAAATAAAAATTAAAAAAATAAAAAAAGAGAGTGTGAGCATGAGGGGGGAGGGGCACAGGGAAATGGGAGAGTGAATCTCAAGCAGACCCCATGCTGAGTGTGGAGCCTGATGCCAGGACTCAGTCTCAGGACCCTGAGATCATGACCTGGACCAAAATCAAGAATCCCCCACTTAACCGACTGAGCCACCCAGGTGTCCCCTCCTGTTTTTAAATGGAGCTCACCGAGAGCACCCCAAGATGTGGATTCCTTAGCCAATTGTCCCTTTCCTTGCTCAGCAACTGGGGACAGATTGTGTGGTCAGATTTTCAGTTTTTTCAACTTTCATCCTATTTGAGCCACATTCTTTCAGAGCCACTCATTACATAATCTTTTTTTTTTTTGTTATTGTGAATTGTTGGAACTCTGGTCTACATTCCCTCTTGCTATTATAAAATCCCCTGGACATTGTCACTTTCTCTCAGGGCCCTCCTGCCCTCCCAAGCACCAGGGCGTTCTCTTTTGTTGGCAGTGATTCTATCCAGAAGGGCAGTGACACTCACTGCCTCTTCCACCGCTGACGTTGTCAGCTGCCCAGCTCTGCCTAGAAAGAGACTTCCAGTGGGTGTCTTGATGACTGATGTCTGCCAGCACCACAGGATGTGGAAATGTTCAGGGTTTTTATGTTTTGTTTTGTTTTGTTTTTTCTGGCCAAAATGTCCCTTCGTAATCATCATCAGTGATTTCATTTTTTGTTTCTCTCCACATTCAACCTCGTGCAAATATCACACTATGTGTGGGGCCTGAGAATCCTGATGGCTACATGTAAAGATTTTCCCTCAAACTGGAAAGCAAATGGGATTTTAAAAAGCTGGCTTTTTCTTCTTTAGAAGAAAGATTTCTGTGTCTCTCCCAAGAGATAAGCTGCAATGTGGAAGAAAAACATGCGAAGCCTGAAAATTCCTGTTAAATGTCTCCTTTGCTTAGAAACTATTTTTGCTATTTTCTTTATTTTTGTAAAGGAATAAAGAAAAACAGCTTTAACAGAAATTGGTGTGTGTTCACTCTTCCTGTTATTTTCCTCTTTTCAGTATTTAAAATTTTTCTCCCAGGTTTATTGAGATATAATTGACATATAATGTTGTACAAGGTTAAGGTGTACAACATGCTGTTTTGTTTTTTTTTTAAGATTTTATTTATTTGAGAGGGAGGGAGAGAGCACGAGAGAGAGAGAGCAAGTGTGAGTGGGGGGGGGAGGGAGAGGGGGAAGCAGGCTTCTCGCTGATCAGGGAGCCCCACAAGGGGCTCCATCCCAGGGATCATGACCTGAGCTGAAGGTAGAGCTTAACAGATTGAGCATCCCCAACATGTTGACTTGATACACTTAAATATTGCAAAATGATGAGCACCATTGCGTTCGTTATCCCCATTTCCTCTTGCTTCTGTGTGCACGGCTAGATCACAGTTTCCAGGTGCCCTAACTGTTAGGAGGGATTATGCATCTGGATTCCAGCCAATGGGGTATAAGCAGTATGACCTGCATGATTTCAGGGTCTTGCTGCTCTGAAACCTCCCACTTGGCCCTCGGTACTCTCCTTTCTGTAGGCTTTGTCTGAATTCAAAGGATCATGTGGCTAGATGTAAGAGACGATGGAGAGGCACAATGGGACCTACATCCCTGCAAGTCGTCTGGAACCCACTTCCCTCCAGCACCTGCCTTCACAGTCCATACAGGTTGTACTTAGTCGGTGACTCTGAGCTACTGCATCCAGGTTTTCCTTTTTACTCCACATACTCTAGCTCTCTCTTTTGTGTGTGTTCCCACAGACCACACCTTGCTTCACCAAATTCTCCCCGTCCTTGTATTTCCCTGCATTTCCTTTTGTAGCTCTCACCTTGCCTCTCTAAAGAGTCTCTCCCTTCATCTCCTTTCAGAAGTGTGGATACTCATGAAGTCCCATCACCCCTTACTTAGCGCTCCGTACACTCTCCCCGGTATTTAATTCCATTTCTGTCTTTCTCACTAACATTTAATAACCCATTTCAGAATGTGGGGGCACCTGGGAAGACCAGTTGGTTAAGTGATCATCTCTTGGTTTCGGCTCAGGTGAGGATCTCACGGTCGTGAGATCAAGCCAAACATCAGGTTCCATGTTCATCTTGGAGCAGCGAGGCTGCTCAAGATTTTCTCTCTCTCCCTCTACCCCTCCCCTCCCCTCTAAAATAAATAAATATATGGGATGCCTGGGTGGCTCAGTTGGTTAAGCGGCTGCCTTCGGCTCAGGTCATGATCCCAGCGTCCTGGGATCGAGTCCCACATCAGGCTCCTTGCTGGGCAGGGAGCCCGCTTCTCCCTCTGCCTCTGCCTGTATCTCTATCTGCCTGTGCTCACTCGCTCTCTCTCCCTCTCTCTCTGACAAATAAATAAATAAAAATCTTAAAAAAAATAAATATATATATATTTATGTTTATATATATATGACCCCAGCTTCTCTCCAGCTTCACGTTTTTTTCATGGCATGCCTGCCTCCACCCCGTGTATCAGCACTGGTGCCCTACCTGCCCTTCAACCCACATGCTGCATTAACACATGCTTTTCTTCTCATGGAGCGGTTTCTCTGCCTTTTATTACCAAACTCCAGTATTCCTCTCAAGGAAATCAATCATCACTGCTTCTCGGAAATCTTTCCTGTTCTTCCTGGGGCAGGACTGTGTGCGCTCTCCTTTCTGATCTCACCGTAACTCCCACTTCTCTCCATTATGAACACGTGCCATGAACACTTTCCGTGTTTACGTAGCCACCAAGGTTATGGACTCCTCCAAAGCAGGTGTCATATCTTATTTATTTTTGTGTATCCCATTTTTCAGCAGAGCACCTGCCACAGAACAAACAGCTAGTTTACAAATGATGAAACGAGCCTAAAATTTACTATGAATTTTAATATTTACTAAAATTTGGAGGCATTTCCTTTACTGGACTACATGCAAGAATTACATAGACAACTCACCCAGCTTTTAGTCCTCTGTCATGGATGCCAGGGAGGAGTTTGTTGTTGTTGTTAGCCTTAAATGACATGGCTTGATTGGTGGTTGTGGTCCATAGTGGTTGTGGTCCATACAGAGGAGTTTTACTTCTAGTCTGTGCCGTAGGCTTCTGTGGGACGGCCGGGTTTGTAAAGTGTCTGAGTGTTGAACCATTTCTATTACCTTCCCAGGGACAGACTTATTTTGTGTACATGGTTATATCCTATCTTTATAGTTCTCTTATCTCATTTGAGAATCAAAGGCTGGCCTATTGGTATATTCTTCAGAGGAGGGATGAATACAGTAACCAACCAAGCAAACAAACAAACAAAAACACTCAAAAGAGCTATATATGATAAAAGAAATCTATTTACCTTTAACTCACAGTAGAGACAAGTTGTCTGGAGAACTTTATCTGGAGACTTGATAAGAGGAACTGTGATGTGCACACGTGCCACTGAATGGACAATAGATGTAGAGAAATTTTCATTTAGTCCTCCTCCACGGCCACCTTCCTTGGTTTTAAGACAGGTAAAACATGAGCATGTTTCTGCTGTGTCTCCTGTGTTTCTCTGAGAAGAAACAGAGCAAGAATGGGTAGTTGAGGGAGATTCCAATGTAAAAAAGGCAGCAATAGCATCTGTGTCCAACAGTTGGTTAGCTTTGGATTGGAAGACATGCATCACAGTAGGAAATGGGAAGAGCCTTATTAACCAATGATTTTAGGCAATACTGATACTAAATGTGTCCAGAAGAGCTAGCTCGAATGCCTTCTCTTCCAAGAAGTCTTACCTAATTCTTTCTACTTGAAAGCAAACTTTCCCTCTTTGGAACACTGCCATGTTTGGATTCTGCTTCTCTAATGACCTTTACTATGGCGCATTTCTCCCTGCCACGTTTCCTAAGCCACTGTGCAAATTCTTTGGGTTCAAGAACAGAATCCAATTGTGCATGTTGATATGATCAACAGCAGTAAGACGAGGCCTCCTGCACCCTGGGGTTCAACAAACATTTGTTGGACTCATGATACTGACCAGTTCCTTTCTGTAGGTTAGAATGAAACCTATCAAGCAAATTACTCTCATTTCTTTCTCTACACGCAAATTTCCCAGCAGACATTTTCAGAGTGTTTGTCATATTCACCTCTTTGTGTGGAATAACTCTCACTAGACTTCTTCTGGGATTCAACAAACATGTATTAGATATTAGGAGGAAGGGAAGAATTGAAAGGGGCTGGAGTTTGGAGTCGACATTTTGCAGCTTCAGAGACCTACCTCTGACAGGCATGAAATTCCTTCGGCGTGCATCTCAAACTGCTTGTCAATGATAAAGAGAATTTCCTTGGTTAAGTGTGTCTGTATGTGTCCCAGGGAAATTCAGAGAGAAAAATGGATTCTTGGAAGATGTAGATTCAGTGGTCGGGGCTAAGATTTTCTATAGAGGCAACTACTGTGTCTGCATCCTTGTTCTCTCCAGTTAATTCCAACAAATGCTGAGTAGAAACAGAGAGGTGGTTTGTTATCACTGAACATGGATGATAATGACTTCGGAATCAATACCTGCTGAATTTTTCCCTTTCTTCTCCCTAAACATACAGACGCTGCTCGATCAAAGGCAGGTCTGTGTTACAAAAGGATTGATTTACCCTTTCCAAACACATGTGGCTGGACTTGCAACCAATTGTGTAAGCTACCTTAAACTCTTTTCTAGAAGGAAGAGGACTGTCAATAAATAAGTAAGGGGGCTGTATTTTCCTGCCTTCGTGAGAATGGATTTCTGGGCTCCCTTCTTTCTGGAGAAATTGATGTGGTATGGTCTGCTGCTAACCCCACATTGTAAATAACATTTTGAATTTGAGCATCCTGGTGAAATATACTTAAAAATAAATCAGATGGGGCTCTAGGCAAGGATAAATTTGGAAATGGGTACCTGCTATGGCTCTGCACTCCGTTGCCATAGGGCTATGCTGCCCAAAGCTCTAACCCACTGAGCCACCCAGGCGTGGGCAAGATTTTTTATTAAGGGGTGGACGAGCACTTGATACTTGGTCACTCTTACAGAGTTTAAGGGAAATTAATGTAAACTGGGCCCTCAAGCTGCAGGGGAGAAACCAAGACCTCAGAGCAGCTGGTGTGGAAATGGATTACAAACATGTCCTCCCATCTCTGTCCCTTCCTATACTCATTTCCTTTGCAAATGCAAACTTCCCAGCTCCTTTCACTGGGGGGGGTGGGAACTATTTCCCCAATCCTTGGGTTTGGGTTTTCTCACTTCCTTTGGCCCCTAAAAGGTAATAGACGAGAGAGCGAGGGAGCCAGTTATGAAGCAGACCTCAACAGATCTTGTGGTCTACGCTGTGCTGAACCAAACGCTGTCACTACTGTATGAACATGTCAGAGCTACTCTGTTTCCAGAACGGGATGATGTGGAGGACAGCACAGTGGAGGAGAGTCCAGCTACGGCTGGCTCAGAACAGCCAGAACAAGCCAACCCGAAAACGTATGAGAGAGCGCATCTGAGAATCAGCAGAGTGGCCGGCGGGACTTACAGAGCTGACAGCAGATGCCTGAGGGAGGCGAAGCTAGAACAGAAGAATCAGCCAACTGAGCCAAGGCTGAAGCCATGAACTGGAGAATCAGGAGCTCATTCAATGTGGGTTGCTTGCAGCTTTCGAGTTTTAGGGAATTTTGCTAGGCAGAAATAGCTAACCAAAACATGTGCTGTAACGAAGATCAAATTAGCTTTTGAGTTAGATCAGTTGGTGTTCAAATCTTGGCTATAGCATGCAAATGGTTAGCTTTGTGAAAATTTTAACTTAGTTTCCTCATTTGAAAAGTAATAATAATACCTACATTTGTATATTTCCTTATAAGGAACAGAAATTATGCATGTGAAGCATACGACTCTAAGCAGATGGTAGCTATTACAAGTGAAGGAAAGTACTGGAAGTGAGAAAGAGAAGAGAATAAGAGTGATAAGAGAAGAGAGAGAGACGAAAGGGGGAGAGGAAAGAGAGACAGGGGAAGAGGAGAGGGAGGGAAAAAGAAGGAGAAATGGGGGAAGTGGGAGGGAAGTTGAAGAGTTTGGGATAATCTGGAGATAGAAAGTTGAGGTTGGAAGGCTGTCTTCAACTCCTTCCTTAAACAGAGCTATGATCTTTGTCTGTATACATAAAAATTACACAGTTAGTGCTCCTGAGCCCATGCTAAGACCTTTAGAAACAATACTTCATTTTACTCTCACAATCTTCCTGTTAGGTAGTTCTGATTGTTACCCCCATATTACAAAGGAGCAAAGTGAGGCTTGGAGGGTTGAGGGATCTACTCAAGGCCACACAGCTAGTGAGGGATGGGGCCAAGCGAAGGGGTGACACCAGGCTCTCTTGCATACCACAGAGTACACTTCGTTCCTAGGAAGGCTGCATTTAGTGGGTAATTTGAGTCTTACAAACGTATCATGATGGACCAAGGAAAGACTCCCCTCTAATCAAAAAGGCTTTGTAAATCAGATCTACCTTAAGTGCACATCTAACTTTATAAATCAGACACAATCTTGAGAATGTGTTCAGTAATGTTAGGTTCATCTTTTAAATATCAGAGAACCTGGGAGCTTTGTTGGCTCCCAGTGAAAATTCCTTTGTCTTTATCTTCCTTCTGGAATGAAAAAGAGATGCTCTGCGTTAGAAAGTTGGCAGGGTATAGATTTTGCAGCCATTAATGCAAGAACTAGAATTTTAGATGAATCAGGTCAGGGGCACTACTTTGAATCAGATCTTAGAAACCAGTGATAAGATATTTTAACTAACGACACACTTGCTGTTTGACACTTTTCCCCAACCAGAAGAAGTATACTCTAAAACAAACTCAAAGAGCCCAAGGGATTTGGGGATTTTGCTTTCTCACATTTTGAATGTGGAAGTAAGGGACAGAACATGCTCTATCTCTAAGCCTTGACTGATTCCTGAGCTGTCATTTTCTTTGCTGCACTGAATAGAGGACTCTCCTCATCATTACGAATTTCAGTGAAGAAATTTCTGACCCCAAATTTGTGTTGCAGAGGACTGCACATTGTTAAAACACCACACTGGTGAGGTTTTCAGAATATACCTTTGCAAGTTACTTAAAAACCAAGATATCTATCTCTCCCACTTTCTGAAAGTTTGTGCCACTTCACTTTTACAAAGACCCACATT
This sequence comes from Taxidea taxus jeffersonii, assembly GCA_003697995.1. Taxonomy (NCBI): domain Eukaryota; kingdom Metazoa; phylum Chordata; class Mammalia; order Carnivora; family Mustelidae; genus Taxidea; species Taxidea taxus. The sequence continues at coordinate 10,651 of RCUC01127689.1, forward strand.
AGTAGCTGATTTTCTCACCAAAAGGAATAGGAAAAGTATTTTTGCTCTTTACCAAAAGAGGTGAAAAGCAAAAATAGCATGTAGCACTGCTTTTGCAAATTCTTATAGAGGTGGTACTCCCCCAGTCCTTTTATTCCCCTTACCCCCCCGCCACTGTCCCAGCAGCAGGAGTGGCCCCTCCAAGCTCCTTCCCCTGGAAAGACACAACATCTCAGTGTCCAGCCATCAGAGCTCTGAACGGTACCTGTGAGTGTCTGTGCTTTATCTAAATTTATTTTGTGCTTCCATTAGCAAGATGCATCCTAAGGTATGAGAAAAGTCTAAGAGAGGTTATATTTTTGGGTATGGGGACATACAAATATTTTTTCCATATATATTACTGGTAATTTGTTTCCTGAATTTATGCCTCTTCCGCTTAGGAAAATTTTCACAGAAATACTGTATTTTCGAAGAGCGGGGGAAACCTGCACACATATACCATCGAGTTTCGTTTGTCATCTCAGGGAATGATTTGGGGGATCTCACATTTGGAAAATTGAGTCTCACTGCCTTCAAATAAGTTGTAATTCAGAATTGCAATGAAGCGCCATGATTTCCAGCAGCTAAGGGAAATCTTGAGCTAGATAAAATTTCAAGTGACCCATCTTTGACAAAATCAAATGGGCTTACAAAATTATCTTCCAGAACTTGTATGCATATTCCAGAGCAATCCCTCTGAGAAAAAGAGCTTCTAAGAACAGCAGGGTCTGAATTGATAGCAAAACCATTAAACCCGTGATTGCAGCTGAACCAAAAGAGAAGGAAAAGTATTCTTCATGTTTTTCAGAACACAACATTGAAATGTAGAAACTTAAGCATGTTCCAGTCACTTTTCTTATTTTTATCTCAGGATGGCACATAAAAACTCTTCAATATTCAAAGCACCACAAACTTAAATACTTGATTTTTGTCTTTTAGAAAGATCTGTCCAGCAGCTTCCTTTTTAATGCATTATTTATTTTTATACTTGACTTCACAACTAAGGACATCTTTTAAAAATGGAGATACTTCTGAAAAGCCACAGTGAGACCTCTATTCACTTGGTTGACTTAAAGACAGTACCTTGTTTAATAAAACCAGGAATCCTTTAAAGGGCAGGGACTGGGTCCAAACCTGTTAGACCATGTGTCCCATTAAGAACAGAGAGCAATTCTTGAGTCCCTACTATTGCCCAAGTTCTTTCACATCCATCTTATTCTCATTCAATTCTAATATCTACCCACTGCAGTAGGTGTTACTGTCTCCGTCTCCATTTTACACATGAGAAAATGGAAGGAAATAAGTTGCATATGGATCTGTAGGCCTAAGGAATTGCCAGCATGGAGATCCTGGCCCTTATCCATCTGGGTCTCAGTTTCCTGTTCCTTCCTGGGTTTCAGGTTGCCTTTCTGGGGCTTTATGTTATTGAATATCCTCCTTCTCCCTGGAGAACTTAAGAAATGATATGAAGCAATACTTTCTTGTTTTTTACAGGGCAACTTAAAAAAAAATGTGTTTTATCCCCTCTATCTTCTTCTTTCTCTTTGGTTTTTTTTTAAGAATTTATTTATTTATTTTACAGACAGAGATCATAAGTAGGCAGAGAGGCAGTCAGAGAGAGAGAGATGAAGCAGGCTCCCTGCTAGCAGAGAGCTGAATGCAGGGCTTGATCCCAGGACCCCGGGATCATGACCTGAGACGAAGGCAGAAGCTTTAACCCACTGAGCCAACCAGGTGCCCTATCCCCCTCTATCTTTTATTTTTCTATCCTTCTGTCCTGTTACTTCATCACCCTGATTTTTAAACTGTCTGGATATGTGTTCTCCTACCAAAAAAAAAAAAAAAAAAAATGCATTCTCTCTATGCAAACAATCTTCCCACCACTCCCGGAAGCTCTAGGTTCTGATTGTCACTTTTGAAGGCAGATAATAATCCAGAGACTGTGTAAATAGTCCTGCCCACAAAACAGGCCCAGGGAACCAGTGAACCATGAGTAAAACAAGAACGACAATGAAGCTCAGAAATGAGGTTATTAATTCACACCATCACGATTAGTGCTTTTCGTAAAGGTATTTTTAATGAGGGGAGATAAACAAAGCTTTTAAAAGTACACACCACTGTAATTCTGGATCATTGATTTTTAGTGATTTCCCTGGGGCATACACTTGCTTATAAAATTTTTTTGGTAGGGGTGAGAAGTTTGTGTTACGTAAACAGATAGGGGCAGAAAGGTCTTCTGCTCTCTTTGAGACAAGGGACATTCATAAATTATGCATTTTTATTAGGCAACTGTTACCACAAACTTTCCAAAGAAGACCTGAGCATATGCGTAAGTGTGTATTTTTTTTTTTTAACTACTCTAAATTCCCCAGTGTGGGGAGAAGAAAACTCCGAATTTGAACATGTAAGACACAAGTCCCTGTTGCGTCTATGTATGCACACACGTGAGCACACATGCATGCGAAATGCTTGCTTGAAGACCTGCAAACTGAGTTGCACAACACTCAATGTGCTTCTCTGATTAGGTGAGTCCTCTGAAAGTTCAGGGGGAGATGTCTCATGGACCCTAGTCTTGGGTCTTTCTTGTGAAATGGTCTTTCTGATGTATGGTCTTCCTGGTTGCTTTGTAGGATGCCTGTTCTAAAGCATAACGATGTTTACAAACACAGCTTTTCATTTTCTGCTAATATTATCAGGGCAACGATACATTTGTAACTCGAAGGTTGGACACCTTGTCTCCGGTCTCAGAGGGAATCAGACTCCTAATGAGGTCTAACTCCAAATCACACCATCTCCTCATGCTCCTTCCTGAAGTTTGAACAAGCACAGCCATGCAGGTTATGCGCAAAGAGCGGCTTGAGAACTTAGATAAGACTTTTTAATCTTGGGAACAGAGAAAGTCCTTGATTCAGCATGTACGCTCCAGCAGGACTGGAGTTTCCCTACTGAATCTCCAGCCTTTATTACAATATCTAAGATACAGCCGTCATTTTAAAATGTTGGTTTTATTTTACGTGGGCATGGTGAGACGAAGACAAGGGAAATAAGAAATATGGTTTGTTATTCACTGAACACGTTACTGAAAACTCAGGTTACTGAAAATATGGTTTGTTACTCACAGTTGCAAGAGGAGTGGGCAAGCCATGCCATACAAGGCTGCAGGGTTTATCAGGAGGCAGGGAGACTGGAGGGACAGGGGAAGGTGGGCCAAATCTTTATTATGGTTTTCATGGCAAGAAACTGGTGAGGAAAGGTAAGCTGGTTTAGGATGGACTAGTTTGAATAATGTCAGCAGGTTCTGGGGCATACGTGCTGTCTGGAGTTGTCCACACTGTAAGCTTTCGGGGAATGAATTTCAAGTAAATATTTCAAGAAATAAGTGAAAAGGAAAGGTACTTTAATTCTTGGAGGCCTTTAATGACCGCATTATACACACTGAAACAACTAAATAGTAGCACTGTTAAGGGAACTTTATTCACATAAATAAATTCACAAGGACAGTTTAATAACATTTGCAATTAAAATTATTCTCCAGTGCTGGAAGGACGGCTTTCAATTACATGTAGATCACTGGATTCATTTAATTCACATGACTTGTAAATTTGAGAGTCTGTGCTTCTAAAAATAAAGCCATGAAATCCTTCCTGAATACACGCAACTCCATTAACAACTTCCTTAATTAAAATTATCAACAGTAAATACATTTGATTACAGTTGCTGTATATTATGCCTTATTTAATGTTCCATCTATTTTATATACTATGATATAGGAATTTCCAGCTATTGCCTTCATCTTCATATATTTAGTTTTAATGGAACTTCATCTGAGTTTAGCCTCCCCTTTTAAAGGGAAAAAGTAATGCACTCCCAAGCAATTACATGGAACAGAATCTTTCTCTTTTGTGATGGCTTCTCGACACCAAGGCAAGAGCGCCCACCAAATCTGTGTCAACCGTTTCGCCCCAGGCCTACACAAAGAGATAAACTGTCCTGTCAGGACGGAAACATAGAAAGCCAGGGCTGGGCGGTTTCTAGTGTAGCTGGATGATTTCACCCATTACCAAGGTCAGAGACGTTGAACTCCATGAAACACACAAGACCCAAAATTAATCCAGAAACACAACCGAGGCAGGTGGTAAATCCACGTACGAGGTCATCTAAGGACAGGAAAGATGAAACAATGCCAGCAGTCCAAGCAGACAAGCCCATAGTCAGGAGGAAGAAGGCAGAGAGAATGGAGCTAGTGAATGAAAACATGGTTTTTGAAACTCTCAGCGGCGTGGTTAGAGTTGGATCTGCTATCAGAGTGAGAGAGGAGATGTACAGTGGACAGCTTGATTCTGACAGAGGCAGGGGGGATAAAAGTTAATGTCATTGTGAAGTTTTCACTGCTATTTATGGCATTGCCCAAAAAGTAAAGTGATGGGGTGCCTGGGTGGCTCAGTAAGTTAAGCCTCTGCCTTCGGCTCAGGTCATGGTCTCAGGGTCCTGGGATCAAGCCCCGAATTGGGCTCCCTGCCAGCAGGGAGCCTACTCCCTCCTCTCTCTCTGCCTGCCTCTCTGCCTACTGGTGATCTCTGTCTGTCAAATGAATAAACACAATCTTTAAAAAAAAATGACAGGACTGCTGATACATAAGCTACTTGAACAATTATAGCACTGAATGATATTTTCTAAGGCTAAGTTAGAAAATCTAGAGGATCTATTCATAATAGAAGTTAGAAATCTAAGTGAGTCAGTATATAGATAAATAGAGATGGTTATGGATTGAGCACACTCCCTCAGAAGGAGATAGACCCAGTTGGGATGACCAGAGATCTGCAACACACCACCAATGGTGACCTAATTGTTACACTGGTTAAATTATTAGAACTAAGTAAAATACAAAAAGAATCGCACACAGAGATCACAAGTGGGCAGAGAGAGAGGAGGAAGCAGACTCCCTACTGAGCAGAGAGCCCCACGTGGGGCTCGATCCCAGGACCCTGAGATCATGACCTGAGCTGAAGGCAGAGGCTTTAACCCACTGAGCTGCCCAGGCGCCCCAACACTGAACAGCTCTTACTGCTAAAAACTTGTCTCTCCAGAGGCACCTGGGTGGCTCAGTGGGTTAAAGCCTCTGCCTTCGGCTCAGGTCATGATCTCAGGGTCCTGGGATCAAGCCCTGCATCAGGCTCTCTGCTCCGCGGGGAGCCTGCTTCCTCCTCTCTCTGCCTGCCTCTCTGCCTACTTGCGATCTCTCTGTCAAATAAATAAATAAAATCTTAAAAAAAAAAAGTAAAGTGACATATACATGAGGTTGGAACAGCTGGGTTTGGTTTAATAGTAATTCAATGTATAGTCCATTAGTTGAATTTGCGTATATGGTCACCACCCACCAGCAGACACAGTCTCTGGCAAACTGGCAAAAGAGACCTGAACTTTAAAATAACTAAAGTCATTAAATTGCTTTCCTAATTCTGTAAAAAACAAAAATCAAAAACAAAAAACCTCCCACAACAACAAGTAAAAGTTTATTAATTATTCTCTGTGCTTCTTTCAAGTAAATAATTAAATGTAATCAGTAAGAGTCCTTCTTGAGATTAACCATGAGTGGTCCTGGGGTTCCAGCCTGGCTGGGCATGTGTGGGTCAATTAGCACAAGTCCTTGTCCATGAGGTCCAAGGAGCTTCCCAGAGGGAACTCCTTCTAGGAGCTACTCTTGGTGTTAATAACGGCAGGTGATGCTGAGGTCAGCATTGTACTTGTCACATATATTGTCTTGTTTTCTAGCCACTGGGGAGGGTTGCCAGGGGGTAAAGAAAGAATGAAGAGAAAAGAGAAAATGCTAAAAGAATGTCTTGCTAGATGTCCATGGGTCATCGATCTCTGTCCAATATGAACAATATCGGCACCGTACCCTCAGTGGCATTACTGGAGGGGTCCGCAATAGTACCAGAGCCCTCGGCATGCTGGTGTAAGCAAGAGTGACTAAGGGTTAGGGGAAGCCCTGAGAAATGTAGTATTATAGACAACAAAAGAATTTTTCAAGGAGGAGTAGGGTTTTTTTTTTAACTTTATATAATAATTATACATATATATATGTTGCATTTAATTTATATAATATCACATACACGTGCCTGCATGCACACAGGCACAACACTAAAAGAGGTCAAGTAAGAAGAGTGTATGCATGCGGGATTGCTATGGAGAGTAGGTGGAGACACACTTTCTCTACCACAACAGAAAAAAGGTAGATGGTTCAGTGCCTGAAAAAATTAGAATGTATGATAGTAGAAATACTCAGGTTTAATCAAATCTCAAATTATAAAAGGTAACAAGGAGACTCTAGAGGCCCTTGAGTTATAAAAACCTATTTTGAATTGGAGACAATATTTTTCTTTTGGGGAAAGAAATGCCCAAATAAATTTACCTTCTTTGAGAAAATTTGTATTGTTCTTGTAAGCTCGTCATCAAACAGGTACCTTCATTTCTTCCCACCTGTGGAGCTGAAAGCCTTAGTGGACTCACTTCCTAAAATAGGCATTTTATTCCACAATATCTGGTCAGGTAAGACATGAATCTGAACATTTGTTGAGTTTCTAGCCGCTGATAATAAAGGAAATCAAGTCTATTAGGTCTATGATACAATACAGGTAGCATCTGTTCTGAATCTAGAATTTAAGAGAAAATGTCTTGTGGGCTGAAAGAAGTAGAACCTGATCATTTATTAAATATAGAACGTTTGGCCAAATTACCTCAAAATGGCATCAAGTATATCTTCTTTAAGAAAATTTCTTGATATTGAAATTTATAAGGGCAGATAATCAAAGCAGGTAGGCCAAAATTTTTATCCCTTATTATTTTTTTAATATATTTTTAAAAATTTATTTGTCAGAGAGAAGGAGAGAGAGAGAGAGCACACAAGTAGGCAGAGAGGCAGGCAGGGGCGGAGAGAGAAGCAGGCTTCCTGCCGAGCAAGGAGCCCATGTGGGACTCGATCCCAGGACACTGGGATCATGACCTGAGCTGAACGCAGCAGCTCAACCCACTGAGCCACCAGGCGTCCCTTTATCTCTTATTATTGAATATACTTTGAAGCAGTAAGAATATATATATATATTTTTTAAGAATATATTTTTAGAGTTGAATATTTGAAGTATTCAATAGTAGTGGCAGGAAATAGTAAATTCATATGGGACTCACTTTCTTTTTTTATTTTTTTAAAAAATTTTTATTTTTTTATAAACATATAATGTATTATTAGCCCCAGCGGTACAGGTCTGTGAATCGTCAGGCTTACACACTTCACAGCACTCACCATAGCCCATACCCTCCCCAATGTCCATAACCCCACCACCCTCTCCCTATCCCCCTCCCCCCAACCCCCCTCCCGATCCCATCTTGTTTCATTTATTCTTTTCCTACCCCCCAACCCCCACCCCTTGCATCTCCACTTCCTCATATCAGGGAGATCATAAAATAGTTGTCTTTCTCCGATTGACTTATTTCGCTAAGCATAATACCCTCTAGTTCCATCCACATTGTCACAAATGGCAAAATTTCATTTCTTTTGAAGGCTGCATATTATTCCATTGTATATATATAACACCTCTTCTTTATCCATTTATCTGTTGATGGTCATCTAGGTTCTTTCCATAGTTTGGCTATTGTGGACATTGCTGCTATAAATATTCTGGTGCACGTGCCCCTTCAGATCACTACATTTGTATCTTTAGGGTAAATACCCAGTAGTGCAATTGCTGGGTCATAAGGTAGCTCTATTTTCAACTTTTTGAGGAACCTCCATGCTGTTTTCCAGAGTGGTTGCACCAGCTTGCATTCCCACCAAGAGTGTAGGAGGGTTCCCCTTTCTCCACATCCTCGCCAGCATCTGTCATTTCCTGACTTGTTCATTTTAGCCATTCTGACTGGTGTGAGGTGGTATTTCATTGTGGTTTTGATTTGTATTTCCCTGATGCCCAGTGATGTGGAGCACTTTTTCATGTGTCTGTTGGCCATCTGGATGTCTTCTTTGCAGAAATGTCTGTTCATCTCCTCTGCCCATTTCTTGATTGGATTCTTTGTTCTTTGGGTGTTGAGTTTGCTGAGCTCTTTATAGATTTTGGATACTAGCCCTTTATCTGATATGTCATTTGCAAATATCTTCTCCCATTCTGTCAGTTGTCTTTTGGTTTTGTTGACTGTTTCCTTTGCTGTGCAAAAGCTTTTGATCTTGATGAAGTCCCAATAGTTCATTTTTGCCCTTGCTTCCCTTGCCTTTGACAATGTTCCTAGGAAGAAGTTGCTGCGGCTGAGGTCGAAGAGGTTGTTGCCTGTTTTATCCTCCAGGATTTTGATGGATACCTTTCTCACATTGAGGTCCTTCATCCATTTTGAGTCTATTTTCGTGTATGGTGTAAGGAAATTGTCCAATTTCATTTTTCTGCATGTGGCTGTCCAATTTTCCCAACACCATTTGTTGAAGAGGCTGTCTTTTTTCCATTGGACATTCTTTCCTGCTTTGTTGAAGATTAATTGACCATGGAGCTAAGGGTCTATTTCTGGGCTCTCTATTCTGTTCCATTGATCTATGTGTCTGTTTTTGTGCCAGTACCATACTGTCTTGATGATGACAGCTTTGTAATAGAGCTTGAAGTCCAGAATTGTGATGTCACCAACTTTGGCTTTCTTTTTCAATATTCCTTTGGCTATTCAAGGTCTATTCAAGGTCTTTCTATAAATTTTAGGATTATTTGTTCCATTTCTTTGAAAAAATGGATGAGATTTTGATAGGGATTGCATTAAATGTGTAGATTGCTTTAGGTAGCATAGACATTTTCACAATATTTGTTCTTCCAATCCATGAGCATGGAATATTTCTCTATTTCTTTGTGTCTTCCTCAATTTCTTTCATGAGGACTTTATAGTTCTCTGAGTATAGATTCTTTGCCTCTTTGGTTAGGTTTATTCCTAGGTATCTTATGGTTTTGGGTGTAATTGTAAATGGGATTGACTCCTTAACTTCTCTTTCTTCTGTCTTGTTGTTGGTGTAAAGAAATGCAACTGATTTCTGTGCATTGATTTTATATCCTGACACTTTACTGAATTCCTGTACAAGTTCTAGCAGATTTGGAGTGGGGTCTTTTGGGTTTTCCACATATAGTATCATATCATCTGCAAAGAGTGATAGTTTGACTTCTTCTTTGCTGATTTGGATGCCTTTAATTTCTTCTTGTTGTCTGATTGCTGAGGCTAGGACTTCTAGTACTATGTTGAATAGCAGTGGTGATAATGGACATCCCTGCCATGTTCCTGACCTTAGGACTCACTTTCAAAGGGCTTATTACCCTGATTGAGTTAAGCTAATTAGACAGATGTAGATAGATGGTAGATAGATGGATAGATTGATAGATAGGTTAAAACAGAAATTAATGTATAGTCTGTTCTAATAATTTTAAATTAATATTTAGGAATTAGTAGGTGGAAAAAATCTGAAAACCAAGGGTCCCTTATAATTCTATATGAATTTTCAAATCAGCTGGTATTCAGATAGAGACTTTGTTCCATCTATAGATCAGTTTGGCGGCTATTCCCATCTTAATAATGCTAAGCTTTCTGGTCCACAAACATAAAATATTTCCATTTATTTAGATTTTTTTATTTTTTCAATAATAGTTTTCAGTAAATTATTTTTTGCATTTTTATTAAATTTATTGCTAAATATTTTATTCTATTTGATGCTATTATGAATGAAGTGTTTTCTCATTTTTTTTTCCAAATTGTTCATTGTAAGTGTATAAAAATACAATTAAGTTGGGTATATTGATCTGATATCCTGAAGTCTTGCTTAACTCACTTTCTAGTTTTGGGGAAAAAATTAATGAATTCCTTAGGATTTTTTATATATAAGATAATGTCATCTTCAAATACAGATAGTTTTTCTTCTTTCTTTCCAGCCTAGATGCATTTTCTTTTTCTTGCTTAATTGCCTAGATAGAACCTTTAGTACAATCGTGAAAAAAAAATGTCGAGAGCAGACATCCTTGTCTTGCTTACTAATCCTAGGGAGAAAGCATCCAGTCTTTTACCATTAAATATTATGTTAGCTGTGGATTTTCACAGATGCCCTTCATAAGGTTAGGAAATTTCCTTCTATTCCTAGATTTTTATTATGAAAGGTGTTGGATTCCATCAATTGCTTTTTTTTTTTTTTAAGATTTTTTTATTTATTTATCTGTTAGAGAGAGAGAGCACAGGCAGATAGGCAGGCAGAGGCAGAGGGAGAAGCAGGCTCCCTGCCGAGCAAGGAGCCCGATGTGGGACTCGATCCCAGGACGCTGGGATCATGACCTGAGCCGAAGGTAGCCGCTTAACCAACTGAGCCACCCAGGCGTCCCCCATCAATTGCTTTTTATGCATCTATTGAGATGATCATGTTACTTACTGTGTCTTATTCTATAGATATGGTGTATTATGTTAATTGATTTTCAGATGTTGAACTTTGTGTTCCTGGGATAAATCCCACTTTATATAATTCTTCCTATATGTTGCTGGATTCAGTTTGCTAAGATTTTGTTGTGGTATTTTTGTGTCCACATTCATAGGAGGTATTTGTCTACAAATTTCTTGTCATCTCTTTGTCTGGTTTTGCTATCAGGGAAATGCTGCCCTTATTAAATGAATTGGGAAGTGTTTATTCTCATGTTATTTTTGGAAAAGTTTATGAAGAATTGGTGTTAATTATTTGAATATCTGATAGAATTTAGCAATAAAGCCACCTAGGCTTAAGCTTATATTGGTGGGTAGTTTTTTAAAAATATATTAATTCAATCTTTTATTATAGATCTATTTTTTGTTTTTGTTATAGATCTACTTAGATGGTCTTTTCTTGAGTAGGTTTTGGCAGTTTGTGTTTTGTAGGAATTTGTTTATTTCATCTGAGTTCTATAAGTTTGCTTAGAATTGTTCATGGTATCCTTTATAATCATTTTTTTGTAAGATTGGTACTACTTTTTCCTCTTTTATTTATGATTCTAGTAATTTGAATATTGTTTTTGTTTGTTTGTTTGTTTGTTGTTCTCTCTTTGGCCAATCTAAATAAATTTATCAATTTTGTTGATCTTTTCCAAGGATCAGCTTTTGGTTTCATTGCGCTTTTTTTTTCAAATATTTTTCTATTCTCTGTTTCATTAATTTTTACTCTAATCTTTATTTCCTTTCTTCTGTAGCTTTGAGCTTAGTTTTACTTTCCTCCCCCCACCATTTTAATATAGAGGTTAGGTTACTTATTTTAAAAAACCAGTCTTCTTCCTTTATATGGGCATTTCTAACTCTAAATTTCCCTCTAGGAACTGCCTAGTTCTTAGTTCTTAGCTATATCCCACAAGTTTTGATATGTTGACTCTTCATTTCCATTTATCTCAAAGTATTTTATGATTTCTCTTTTGATTTCTTTGATGAATATTATGTTAGCTGTGGATTTTCACAGATGCCCTTCATAAGGTTAGGAAATTTCCTTCTATTTAGTTAGGAGGGTGTTGTGTAATTTCTACTTATTTCTGAGCTTCTCAACTTTATTTCTCTACTATTGATTTCTAATTTTATTCCACTGTAGTCTGAGACTGTACTGTATAATATTCCTAGCCTTTATTTTTTAAATTTAATTTATTTAGTGCTCCAAAATTCATTGTTTATGCACCACACCCAGTGTTCCATGCACTCTGTAATACCCACCACCAGGCTAACCCTACCCCTACCAGCCCCAAAACCCTCAGTTTGTTTCTCAGAGTCCACAGTCTCTCATGGCTTGTCTCTCCCTCTGATTTCCCCAACTCACTTCTCATCTCCATCTCCCAATGTCTTCTGTGTTATTTCTTATGCTCCACAAGTAAGTGAAACCATATGATAACTGACTCTCTCTGGTTGACTTATATCATTCAGCATAATCTCTTATATTTGTTGATGTTTGTTTTATAGCCTAGTATATGGTCAATGTTCTATGTGCATTTGAAAAGAATGATAGTTGTTAGGTAAACTATTCTGTGCAGGTCTAAAAGGTCTAATCATGGTATGATTCAAGTGTAGCTTCTCGTTGACCCTCTGTTTATTTGTACTATGCATTATTGTAGGTGGGGTATTGAAGTCTCCAGCTATTATTATTGTACTGTCTGTATCTTCCCTTATATAAGTCTTTTTTTTGTTTATGTATCTCAGTGCTTTTATTAGACACATTTATATTTATCCATTATTATAGCTTCTTGATTGGTTGACCCTTTTATCATTATGAAATGTCACTCTTTTATTCCTAGTAACATTTTTTAAGTCTATGTTGTCTGATATTAGTACAGCCGCTGCAGCTTTCTATGGTTTTTGTTTCACGGTCTGAGTCTGCCGGGCTGCCGTAAGGGAATACCATTGACTCAGCAGCTTAAATAGCAGAAATATATTTTCTCACAGTTTTGGAAACTAGAAGTCCAAGATCAAGGTGCCAGAAAAGTTAGCTTCATAGGTGAGACCTCTCTCCTTGGTTTACAGATGACCACCTTCTCTTTGTACCATCACCCAGCTATGCCTTTGTACATGCACATCCTGGCATCTCCTCTGAGGTAAATGATCTTGCTTCCATAGCGATGATATCAGAATTTAGCATTCCCACTACATTTCTCTCCTTGTCTCCATGAAGAAACACCAAAGAGGAGGCATTTTAAGAAAACACAATGAAGGGGCGCTTGGGTGGCTCAGTGGGTTAAAGCCTCTGCCTTCGGCTCGGGTCATGATCCCAAGGTCCTGGGATCGAGCCCCAAGTCGGGCTCTCTGCTCAGTGGGGAGCCTGCTTCCTCCTCTCTCTGCCTGCCTCTCTGCCTACTTCTGATCTCTGTCAAATGAATAATAAAATCTTAAAAAAAAAAAAGAAAGAAAGAAAACACAATGAATATGGGCCACTAAATGAGTTTAGCAGTTAAAACAAGGGAGAGATGGGAACATGCATAAGACATCCATGGAATATGATTAGATTATTGCAGCTGTAGTTTTTTTGGAGGGAGAACTTGGAGGTAAGGGGAGAGTATGAGGGTCTTAAGTGTCAGGGTAAGAGCTTAGTTCAATAATCTGGAAGAAACAGAAGAGCCATAGCCCAGGAGTACAATAGTAAAGGAGGTTTTTTCCAACTATGAAAATCCAGCTACTATAGCAAAAGCTTGTGAACATTGAAACTATAGGCATCATTTGAACTTTTTTGTCCTAATCCTTCAATAATTAGCTGAGTATGGTGAAAATTCATAGATTAAGTCAACAAGTTCTTGCACTCTTACATGTGTAGGCCAGATATCTCTATTATGTAGAGATATGTAGAAATGATATACCTCTCATCCATGGCAGTGATCATAGATATAACTTCACATATATTGTGTGATCATTTGACTTCTATTGCCTCATAAGTAATAGTCTCACAGGTGGGAACTGTACAAATGTTTGTTTGCCATTTATATCCCCAGTGTCTAACTCAGTGCCTGCAACAAACTCAAGAACATTCCTTGAATACATGGATGGATGAAGGATAGATGAATGAATGGATGGAAGGATAGAAATTATGTTAAGGATAACCAATTTTCTTAGTTTGGTGCATATCCAATTTGAGATGTTTGCTATCTTTTTTCTACTGTCAAACTCAAAAAGGGAAAAAAATATCCTGTATTCCTAGTCCATGAATTATAAAAAAAAAAGGCCCCCAAAAACAAAAACACCTGAAAAATATCTGTCTTGCTTTGCAGATGTTATAACTATCAGGAGGTTAGTGAAACTCACCAAATGAGAGCCCTCTGTGGGGAAAGGTTGAGTTCACGTTATTCAAGTTATCAAATGAACTAACTGTTCTGGATAGGGTCCTACAAAAACCTTGTAAGGACTCTTACCTTTAAATAACCACTTTCATTCTAAATAAAATACAGATAACTTCCCCAGTGAAAAACTGCTGAGCACTGTTTTTCCAATTCATCAAAGTGTAAAGCTAGCCCATACACAAATCAATTCAGGGGGTTTGTAAAAGGGAGGAAAGGAGAATGCCTAGATAAAAATATCCATTAGAAGTGCAAAGTGCAATAATGATTAGGAGCCTATACAAACTCAGCCTTCACAAATGGCAGAAACCAAATTTCTGAGTAATCCTCCGTGGAATAGGTCAAGGCAGAAAGGATTAGTTGAAGGTGAATGGACAGTAATGTGGTCTGATCAATTGCCCTCAGTATGCTTCAGACATCCCACAGTGTCAAAGCAGCTTGGTCTGATTGGTTGTGCCAAGGGTTGTCTTGTCAGAAATTCAATTCATGTAAGCGAAGAAGCCAAACAAACTTACACTTCTCAAGGGCAAGCTTTGTTTGGAAACAGGAAAGCAGGTATCCTGCAGTTTTCAAACAATGTGCATGGGTTCTATCCCAATGTCAATATTGCCAGTTTACTTGCATAAAATCCTCTCCTTCAACAAGTTCCCACACTTTCCTGTTATCATTTGATCCAGTTTTGGGTGGGTTTCATCTTACTTAACATTGGCAGCCAAGTTAAGGGGGGAAAGAAAAACCACTCGCAGCCAGGTTTTATGTTTTTTTTTTTTAAATCTCATGGAACCAATACCTCTTGTTATGGAGGTATTAAGAATTTTTGAGACTGCTCACTACAGCTAGGTTACTTCTAGCACAGACTCAGAGAACTAACACTTAACAGGAGAATAAGACATGCTTGGGAGGAGAGGGTTTCACTCCAGGGAGAGCAAATCCAGATGCTGGTGTTGAGGGAGGTGTCACTCTGACAGTCTAACCATGGAGCACCAAGGTCATGGCACAAAATGAAGCAGTTCTGGCTAGGAATCATCTACCATAAAAGATGAAAGTAGGATGACAAAGAGGGATCCAACAGGAAAAGACACTCCCAAGAAACAGGGTCTTAACCTTAAAGATGGGAGACTTAACAAGAATTTTCTTTCCTTCCTCCATTCACTCATTCATTCAAAACTGTGTTCGAGTACCTATTCTGTGACAGGCACCAGAAATATAATGAGTTAAACAGATATGGTTCTTGCTCTCACAGATCCTACTGTCTAATGAGAGACAGACATTCGTATGATGAAAACACACATTGACACATTATCATGAACTGTGGTTTAATTCTAAGAATTGGAAGTTCATGGACTAGAAATGTGAAATAAAAAGTCCTGAAGTAGCCTGGTGGCTCCAATGAAGGCTCACTTCCCTGAGGAGACATGTGAACTAAGATCTGAAGAGTTAACAAGAGAATGGGGGTGAGGAAACATTCAAAGTTCTCAGGTGGGAGATCATTATACATTCATGGAATTAAAAGAAGACCAGATCAGCTGAACCACAGAAAATAAGAGGGGTATTAACAGAAGGAGATGAAAAAAAAAGAAGAAACTAGTCACTGAAGATCTTGTGGATCATGTTAAGATTTTGGTGTTTAGGGGTACCTGGGTGGCTCAGTGGGTTGAGCTGCTGCCTTCAGCTCAGATCATGATCTTAGGGTCCTGGAATCAAGCCCCACATTGGGCTCTTTGCTCAATGGGGAGCCTGCTTCTCTCTCTTCTCTCTCTCTCTCTCTCTGCCTGCCTCTCTGCCTACTTGTGATCTTTCTTTGTCAAATAAATAAATAAAATATTTAAAATATATATTTTGATATTTATTCTAAAAGCATTGGGAAGACATTGCATGCCTTAAATGAAATAATATAATTGTGTATATTTTTAAAAGAGGACTCTGAGGCATAAAGTGTTCATTGGTCATGAAAGTGGAGGCAACAGGAATGATGCTGCAGACCACTTAGGAATTTTTTTTTATTTGTTTTCTGGATGAAAACTGATACCCTCTAGATTAGGGTTCTTCAAACAGAGAGGATGGGGAGAGGCTGGCATATGACAAGAGGTGAGATCAACAAGCATGGTGATGGATTGAACGAGATGTGTGGTGGTTGGTTGAGAGAGAAGTGACAGAATTACTCCTCAGATTCTTCTTGAAGAACTACCCAGATGATGATCTACTTTAAAAAAATAATAAACAGCCTGGGTGGCTCAGTTGGTTATAGCGGCTGCCTTCGGCTCAGGTCATGATCCCAGCGTCCTGGGATCGAGTCCCACATCGGGCTCCTTGCTCGGCAGGGAGCCTGCTTCTCCCTCTGCCTCTGCCGGCCTCTCTGTCTGCCTGTGCTCTCTCTCTCTCTCTAACTAATAAAAAAAAAAAAAATCTTTAAAAAAAATAATAATAAACACTGGAAGAAGATTGGATAGAGGAAAAGACTGAGTTCTGTTTTAGATATTTCCAATTTGAATTCCTTTGATACATCCTAGAAGATGTAAAGAGAACATAGCTGAGTAGGTAATCTGCAGCTCAGAGGAAAGATCTGCGCTGGTCACATAAACTGGAGAAAGTCATTGGCATATAGGTGACTGTAGTTGATAAAAGTGGATATGACTTTGCTAAGGGAGGGAGTACAGAGTAAGAAAAGGGGAGCACTTGGAACCCAGCCTTGAAAAATGTCAACCTTTAGAGGTTAGAAAGGAGAAAATGAACCAAAAGGAGACTGGAAGTAGCAGGTAGAGAGGTAGAAAAGGAGGAGGAGGTAGGAGTGACATATCACAGAAGGCAAGGGAAAGTATTTTAAGAGGAAGAAGTGATCAACAATATTGAATGATGATAAGGAATCAAGAAAGATGAGGATTGAAGAATGTTCACTGAATGGTGACATGGAGGTCATTCATGATGACAAAGAGCTTTTCTGGTGGAATTTTTGTGGTGGTTGATATTGTTTTCTCTCCAGATCAATGAAACTCTTTCTCTCACGATCAATACACCTATTGCCTTGCTGATTAATGAATTAACCAAGATTTTCAGCATTAATCAGGCTTTAAAAGGGAGAAGGTAGGAAGCCTATAAAGGAAGTTCAGAAGATATACCATGGAGATACTTTAGGAAGCTTGTTAGAAACAGAGATACCTGCATCCAACCTCTTCAGATTTTCATGCAGTTAGTCTACAGTCAGGTAAGGGAACCCTCCATGGCAAGTAATCTTGCCCTCAAGGGTTCTCTCACAAAGCCATTTCATTGGCTTTGCCTAATAAAACATTAGTGTGAAGGAAGCAAAGCCTTGAGAAGTGCTTACCACTGGGGCATGCCATCTGGGAAACCTGCTTCTTGAAATATAGTTGCCAAAAATTAACAAGACAGGAAACAACAAATTTTGGCAAGGATGTGGTGAAGCAGGAACCCTTTTACACTGTTAATGGGAATGCAAGCTGGTACAGCCACTCTGGAAAACAGTATGGAGGTTCCTCAAGATGTTAAAAATAGAGCTACCCTATGACCCAGCAATTGCACTATTAGGTATTTATCCCAAAGATAGAGATGTAGTGAAAAGAAGGGGCACATGTATCCCAATGTTCATAGCATAAATGGCCACAATAGCCAAACTGTGGAAGGAGCCGAGATGCCCTTTAACAGGTGAATGGATAAAGAAGATGCGGTCCATATACACAATGGAATATTACTCAGCCATCAAAAAGGATGAATACCCACCATTTGCATCAACATGGAACTGGAGGGGATTATGCTAAGTAAAGTAAGTCAAGCAGATAAAGACAATTATCACATGACTTCCTCATATGTGGAACATAGGCAATAGCACTGAGTTAAACAGGGGAAGGGAGGGAAATCTGAAGAGGGAGAAATCAGAGGGGAAGATGAACTATGAAAGACTATGGACTCTGGGAAATGAACCGAGGGTCTCAGAGGGGAGGGAGGTGGGGGAAGGGAATAACAGGGTGATGGGTATTAAGGAGGGTATGTGTTGTGATATGCCCTAGGTGTTAATACCTAACTAATGAATCGTTGAACACTACATCAAAAACTAATGATGTACCATACAGTGGCTCACTGAACATAATAATAAAAAAAAATTTAAAAAAAAGGAATATAGTTGCCAGTTGTAAAGAAGGCCAGGTAGCTACGTGAAGTTGTTCACAGGCAGAATGGAGACCTCTAGCTGGGGCTTTCAGCTATCAGAGAATACCAGTAGGGGGAGGGGTTCATGTTGGACCCACTAGACATCTCAACACCTCTGCCAAGCCACTTGAGACAGAACTACCTGGTCAGCTCACAGACTCATGAATAAATAATGGGTTGTTTTTGGTTAAGCTACTAAGTTTTGGAGTAGGAATAAGAGTCTTCATTTTAGCGTGCTCTTTTGGTGATTCTAACAATGCTGTTCCAGAATATGTCAGCCCATTTTACAATTGCCACCATCTTCTCTCCCTCTCTGCCTTCTCTTTGCTTTCCAGCTTCTGCTCCTTGCAGCTCCCTATCTGGCAGGCAGCATCAGACATGAGAGGATTGAGCAGGAACCTGACATCTTTCCTCAATAACGTGAGACACTGGGTAACTGACTTAATTCTGGAAGCTTCAGAGGCCCCATCTCAATAGTACAGGGCAAGGGCTCTGTTGCAGGAAAAGGTGAGGTGATGTGTGTGGGATCTAGCATCTAGGAAAAGTTAGTTCTCTTTCTCCTGTCACTGGCTTATCATTTTCCCCTGAAATACTCCTTAGCACATTTATCTAAGCTATTTTCTTCATGTTTGGTAACATTCACTTTTATTGCCTTATAGTCATCGACACTCATACGCAACAGGGTTTCTTACATATTACTTACAAGGTGTGAAATAAGACTTCTGGAAGGGTTAAGGTTTCTTCTTAGAAAACCATCTGTATTAAAATATTACCTTGGAGTGAAGCGATCATTTCTGATGAAGGCAGGGGTGGTGGAGAACGCAGGGCGAATGCCCTCCCACTCCCCTGTGCCACCTTCAGAAAATTTCAAGCACTGTGGATTTTGCATAATAGAAAGCACTAGAAAACTTCTGGCTTCAGGGGCACTGAGGGGAAGCCAAAGTTCCTATTATATTTCTAAGCTCTTCTTTTCTGCTTGAACAAGTAACGGCATCACTCATCTATACAAGCTATCAGTCAGAAATTCTGATATTCTCTCCCTCAAGAAAAATCCAAAATAAACTGTCAGGAGCCTGTAATGGTACCAGGCTCTCAAACAGTGGGAGTCCCCAGGCATTTCTCAGGATGGATAAGGAACTTGTGAAACTCATTGTGTTTCCCTTCTCCTCTCAGCCCTCAGTGACCTGTTATTGTGGCTGGTTGCTGGTTGTTCTGCTTCAGGGTTGCTCATGCAAGTGATTGGAGTTTGAGCACTGGCCGCAACCTAATCAAGCCCAGAGCTGCTTGGCTGGGAGTTTGCTCCACCAGCATGTGTGGCTGGCCTTGGTAATACGCATCATGGACATACTGGATGGCTCGGGGATGTTATCGGGGAATTTGGATTACTGGGAAAGTGGAGGAAATTTTTAGTCTTCAAAAAATCACTGGAAAGGGGCTCTGTGAAATCTGCTGGCAGCTTGCTACTTCATCCTTTCACCCCATTCACTGGACGCATGCTCTTTTAATAGGCAAGAAGGCGACATGGCCGATATGAATCCTAGTCTAGAGTCTGAACAACGTTTAAAACATTTTTTTTGCATGAAATTTATTCTAGAGGTTGGTAAAGATAGTCCCTGGTCCCCAGGTAGGCTAAAAGGTACTATGGCATCAGAATTGCCACAAGAGAGTAGAAATATTATCTATCTTACCCATAGTCTGTCTTTGGAATACCAAAGGATGGTTGTTAAGAGTAGTGTCTTCTCTGCCTCCTCTGCTAACACTTTAGTCACTGATCATTCATTCATTCATTCATACAGCATCCACTATGTGTAGATCCTATTAGATGCTGAGATACAGAAATGAATATTGCATGGTCCCAATAAAATAAAAATCCCAATAGTGAGTAAAGATACATAATAATGGACGTTTATACAAGGTAAGTATTATTCCAAGAACAGAGTGATTCATTCAACCTGAAGGAGTCAAGAACATCCTCAGAGAGTGGATGACCCTTGATCTCAGTGGTGTAAGGTGAGTGGGAATTCCCTGGGAGGTAGTGATAGAGCTGGTACCATCAGGAAAACATCCAAGTATACTTCATAACCAGTGACATGTCTCCACTCCTGGTTCTCAGTCTGGAAGTGCATAGAATCTCCCACAGAGCTCAATAATACATAGTCATCCAAGCTTCACTCAAAAAATTGTAAATCCCAAATACACCAACTCTCTTTACACCTTAAAGAACTGGAGAATCAACAACAAATTAAGCCAACCCCATGCATAAGAAGGGAAATAATTTAGATTAGAGCAGAGATCAATGAGTTAGAAACTAGAGATACAGTAGAACACATCAATGAAACTAGAAGCTGGTTCTTTGAAAGAATTAATAAGATCGATAAACCACTGGCCAAATCAATCCAAACAAAAAGAAAAAGGACCCAAATTAATAAAATTATGAATGAGAGGAGAGAGATCACAACTAACACCAAAGAAATAGAAATAATCACCAGAGATTATTATCAACAGTTATATGCCAATAAATTAAGCAACCTAGATGAAATGGATTCATTCCTGGAAATCTATAAACTTCCAAGACTGAAACAGGAAGAAATTGGCAACCTGAATAGTCCAATATCTAGTAACAAGATTGAAGCAGTGATCAAAAACAAGAGTCCAGGACCTGACAGATTCCCAGGGGAATTCTACCAAACATTCAAAGAAGAAATAATACCTCTTCTCCTGAAGCTGTTTCAAAAAAATAGAAACAAAAGGAAAACTTCCAGACTCTTTCTATGAAGCCAGCATTACCCTGATTACCAAATCAGGAAAAGACCCCACAAAAAAGGAGAATTTCAGACCAATATTCCTGATGAACATGGATGCCAAGATTCTCAACAAGATCCTAGCTAATAGGATCCAACAGTGCATTAAAAAGAATATCCACCATGACCAGGTGGGATTTATCCCCGAGATGCAAGGGTGGTTCAACATTTGCAAATCAATCAATGTGATAGAACAAATCAATAAGAGAAGAGAGAAGAACCACATGATCCTCTCAATTGATGCAGAAAAAGCATTTGACAAAATACAGCATCTGTTCCTGATTAAAACTCTTCAAAGTATAGGGAGAGAGGGAAATTCCTCAACATCATAAAATCCGCCTATGAAAAACCCACAGCAAATATCATTCTCAATAAGGAAAAGCTGAGAGCCTTCCCATTGCAGTCAGGAACATGACAAGGATGCCCACTCTCACCACTGCTGTTCAACATAGTACTAGAGGTCCTAGCAACAGCAATCAGACAACAAAAAGAAATAAATGTATTCACATTGGCAATGAAGAGGATCGATTCCATTTACTATAACACCCAAAACCATAAGATACCTTGGAATAAAACTAGCCGAAGAAGTAAAGGATCTATACTTGAGGAACTGCAGAACACTCATGAAAGAAATTGAAGAAGACACAAAAAGATGGAAAAACATTCCATGCTCATGGATTGGAAGAATAAACAATGTTAAAATGTCTATACTGCCCAGAGCAATCTGTACTTTCAATGCCATCCAGATCAAAATTCCACCAGCATTTTTCAAAGTGCTGGAACAAACAATCCTAAAATTTGTATGGAACCAGAAAAAACCCTGAATTGTTACATGTTGAAAAAGAAACACAAGGCTGGGAGCGTCAATGTTGCCTGATTTCAAATAAAACCAAACAAAACCAAATACCTATTCTGCATGGGGGACGCTGTGATGCGCTGCCCAGATCTGTCCTCGGACTGTTGGTAGATGGTCCTCCCCTGCCAAGGCTAAAGACTCAGGTCTCATTCCCTCCCCAAGGCAGCACCTAAGACCAACCGATGTGGTATAAAGTCCCAGCTCCCTCACCCCAAATGAGTGGACCTCTAGGGGGGCATCTTAGCCTCATGGGCCCTTACGTTAGCTGAGGCCTCTGTAGAGACTGAGGTGTAGTTTGTCTTTCTCTGCCCAATCTCTCCCCTTTCCAGAAGTCATCTCTGAGTAAGAGTCTGCCTCCTAGGGAGCCCCACCTGTGACAAGGGGCCTCCTTCCACAAAGTCTGAGTCCAGCAGGTCTCACAACACAGGGAGGCATAGTTTCATGGAGGTCCACAGGTAGTTCTAAGGCATCTCCCTTGTTAAGGACCACTAACTATACTCAAAATGAGATCTGAGGACCCCTTGACACAGAATGGCTTTAATTAACTAGAGATTCCTAGACCTCCCTCCTGGGCCCTTTGAATTATAATTTCTGGATGAAGGAGGACTGGGAATCTGCATTTGAACAAGTTCCTGCAAGTTCTTGATATGCACACTGCTTTAGAAAACACAAAAGTTCATCTGAAGCATTTATGAGTATATTTATCTTTTATTTTTTGTTTTATTATATTTAAATAGGGCTTGAACTCACAACCCTGAGATCAAGACGTGAGCGGAGATCAAGAGTTGGGTGCTTAACCTAATGAGACACCTGGGTTCCCTATGCATTTGTCATTTAAATATTTAAATATTTATTTAATATTTAATTTATTAAATAAATATTTAAATATAAAGATGTGAGTACACATGAATCAGTAAGAGAAACACTGGTTACCCCCCCCAAACTGCTTTTACCCACCTGTGGTCAGCATTTGAGTAATGACTGAGTGACCCCTTGTCACATGGTCAAAAAAAAAAAAAAAAAAAGACTTGCCCTTCAAGGAGATTCGTTGGCATCTGAACATTTCTATTTCATAACTCCAGTGCAGGTTCTGACTTTGATCATTGCACTTCCCACCCTAGCATGCAGTCAATACCAAAGATAGAACGCCATTCAATGTGTCTTAAACCTTTAGAATGGAAGCCTCCAGATATGATCAAGCATGACTTCTGGCAGCTCTTTCAGGCTCTCTTTCGGTCTCTCCTTCAATATGCTTTGCTAATCTATTTTAAAATTATATCCAACTAATGTTGCCTCAATAGCCTGTCCTTGGTGGGCACTCCACGGTCCAAATGGGCTTTGACGGTACTTTCCTCTCCTCACCTACATCTTCGTTCAATCTGTCTTCTTTTTTTTTTTTTAATTTTATTTATTTATTTGATAGAGAGAGAGAGAGAGAGAGAGAGAACATGAATGAGGGAGGGGCAGAAGAAATAGCAGACTCACCATTGAGCAAGGAGCCTGATGCAGGGCTGATCCCAGGACCCTGAAATCATGACCTGAGTCAAATGCTTAACTGATTGAACCCCTCGACAATCTGTCTTCTTTCTAAGAAGCAGATGAATGCTATTCTTGATGTTCCTTTCTCATAGTGTCGCTGTAAAGAAAGCACAGCTATAGTGGCGATCTGGTGGTGGTGGCAAATAACTGAACTAAGATGAGTTAGCTCCTTGGGGAGTTATAGATGGAGGCTACACTGAGTGGAGCTGTCACACAAAAGAAAATTTATTTGCAGTGAATAAGGAGATCACAGGAAATAACTTCCAAAGTCCCGACTCCTTGAGTGGGGGTGAGTAAGTTTCTTTTATTGAGGGTTAGGATGAATATTGAGAAAGGGAAACTTTGTTATCCCATGTAGGGGCAGGTATAAGGGTGCAGTGGAGAGGAAACAGGACTCTCCAAGTATCCTATGTTATGTTAATGAAGCTTGTGCTCCTTCAACATTGTGATGAGGTCTTAGAGGTCACTGTGGGACCCTCCATGGTCCATCCCTGCAGGGATGAGTCAGTGGACAAGCTCAAACTCATTTAGGCTGGCCAGAGCTCTTCCTGTTGTTTGCTTCTAAAAGAAAAGGTTAATTTTCTTGTAAAGAAGGGGGGTTGCGGGGCGCCTGGGTGGCTTAGTGGGTTAAAGCCTCTGCCTTCAGCTCAGGTCATGATCCCGGGGTCTTGGGATCTAGCCCCGCATTGGGCTCTCTGCTCAGTAGAGAGCCTGCTTCCTCCTCTCTCTCTCTCTCTCTGCCTGCCTCTCTGCCTACTTGTGGTCTCTGTCTGTCAAATAAATAAATAAAATCTTTAAAAAAAAAGAAGGGGGGTTGCAATGGGGGTCTTGCTGACAGTTTCAACTTCATGAACTCTATGCGGGTCGGTTTCAGTTAGTCACGTCCCTGAAATCAAACTCCCTGGATTTCAGTCCTGGTTCTTCTCTTTGTTACCTGTATAATCTCAAGCTGGTTGCATCATCTCTCTGTTTCTTTGGTTTTAGGTCTGTAAGTCTACGATAATATTACCTACCTCCCGGGGGTATTGTAAGACTCCAGTGAGTTAGGACAAAGAACTTAGCCTTGTATGGAGGAGGTGTTCAATCAATTTGGGCTCTCATTATCACAGATGTAGACACATGGGAACCAAGTTACACTTGTCCACTTCCCATTACCTGGGCCCTGTCGGTATCTTTCAAAACAGACTCAAAATAAAACACATCAAATTAGTAAGAAGTGGGCAGAAAAGATTTGACCAGAGAGGCTTTGTATAGAGACCAGTGGATGCTTGGAGGAGGAAAGTGCTTCACACCAGAAGTGCCTGAGGACCAGCCAAGGTGAAGGGGTATCAACGACCAAACTCAGATCTGACGCCTTTGCAGACAGCTTTTTGCCTGAAGCACCATAGATCAGCGTAGATCTGGATTCTCTTTTGCAAAAACTATCTGGGGTGCTGCAGGCAAGACATTTAGCTTCTCTGAACCTCAGCTTTAGCTTTAAATTCAAATTGCTCATCTTCTCTTGGCTGGATAGTTGCAAAGGCAAATAAGAGGGAGTACACCGGTACTTGTCACAAAGTTGGTATTCATGAAGCATTAGGTAAATCCGGTGTATGTTAAGATGGAGGGAGTTGAAGACTAGGCAAGAAGCACGGGACCCTGACTAGGAATGCCAGGAAGTGGGGGCTTCCTGCTGGGCTGGTAGGAGCCCAGGTGCTACAAACCCAGCAGGGTCTATTTAACTTCTTTCCATTTTGCTACTCGCAGCAGTGGCTCCCTTCCGAGTAAATCATGATGCCTAAGAAATGTATTTGACAAGCTGCAAATCAGTGACAGCCACTCTTCCACACAGCACGCAGCCCCAGGAACAAGCAACTTATTCCCCAGGCCATGGTCCCTGGAGGGAATCACAGCAGATCTTATTTTTAAAGGTGAGTTTCTGGCTGTTCAACCCTGCCTTGGATGTTACACACCGCTGGGCTTTACTGAAAAAAGGGAACCAGCCTCCAGGTCCCGCACACAGGACTCATTAAGCAGACCCAGAGAGATTCCAGAAGGTTGTTTTTTTGCCCCAAGACATTTGCTTTCCTGGTTACCTATAGCCACAGGAGGTTGGCATGCCTCTATCCTAGATCACTGTTCCCTTTCATCTTCAGAGATGAAGCAGCAAAGATAAAGAATGAACATATGTACAAATAAAAGCAATAAAATATCCCTAAACATCTGCTTTGTGTCAAGACCATTATGTTGTAGCTTTATTTTCAACAATTTTATGTAGATCACCTATTCCCAATTCCTCAGAGAAGGGTGTTGTAAGTAGACTCAGAAATGTGTAACAATTTGTCCTAGGTAACACAGCTCCTAAGTACTTGGCTGGGATTCAGAAGGTTTGGTGTGTTGGTTTGTTTGGTTTTTTGCCTGGACTGAAGCTCATGTTCTCTCCATCCACCATGCTGCCCTTCCCCGAAAATCATTCAGGCTGATAACGATCATGGACAGAGAAGAGGGAGAATGGAGTTTCTCTCATTTCCAAGTAGCCCAAGAGTCTCTCTGCTTATGTTTACTTTGAGTTCACTGCTTCTGACTAGAGACACCCTGAGAATAAAACAACAAATAAGGCCATTGCCTATGGACCATGTTTGGTATAGCACTGCAGTGCTGCTGTGGTTACAAAGATTCAGAGAGATCTGGTAATGAAGTTGTCTCACTTGGCCTCTTGGGAGAAACAAACAAACAAACAAAAACAGATTTTAAGCCCCTCACTCCTTGTATATTTTTAGTCAAGCATTTTTATCTTATCCAGAAGAAAGTGGTTGACGCATTAAGCAAACATTTACTGAGCACATATTACATGCCAGTTGCCATCCTAGCACCTGAGATGCATTACCGAATGAAATGGATAAAGATATGTGCCTTCAAAAAGCTTATTTTGTTTTCCAAAGTGGCTGTACCAACTTGGATTCCCACCAACAGTGTAAGAGCATTCCTCAAAAAATTAAAAATAGAGCTACCCCATGACCCGGCAATTGCACTGCTGGGTATTTACCCCAAAGATACAGATGTAGTGAAAAGAAAACCTGCACCCTAATGTTCATAGCAGAAATGTCCACAATAGCCAAACTGTGGAAGTAGCCAAGATGCCCTTCAACAGACAAATGGATAAAGAAGATATGGTCTAGATACACAATGGAATATTACTCAGCCATCAGAAAGGATGAACACCCACCTTTTGCATCAACATGGATGGGACTGGAGGAGATTATGCTAAGTGAAATAAGTCAAGCAGAGAAAGTCAATTATCATAGGGTCTCACTTGTGGAGCATAAGGAATAACACAGAGGACATTAGGAGAAGGAAAGGAAAAGTGAAGGGGGAGGAAGTTGAAGGGGGAGAAGAACCCTGAGAGACTATGGATTCTGAGAAACAAACCAAGGGTTTTAGAGGGGAGAGGGGTGGGGAGGATGGGTTAGCCTGGTGATGGGTGTTAAGGAGGGCATGAATTGCATGGAGTACTAGGTATTATACACAAACAATCAATCTTGGAACACTACATCAAAAAATAATAGCATACTGTATGGTGACTAACATAACATAATAAAAAATAATAATAATTTTAAAAATAAATAAAAATGCTTATTTTGGTAAATACTCAATAATCTCAAGAAACAAGGAGTCTTATGGAAGAGGATACAGCAACTCATTCTCCTAATGCATGTTCCAGTTTTCAATATATAGGAACAGCAAAGATGTTCTACATCTCCTCACTTCTGGGTGTCCCTGGCATAGTAAATCAGTCTCTTCAAGTGCTCTGCAAATGGAACCTTTTGACATCCAAACATGACATTTTGGACCATTATGATGTGTTCCTCAGAAGAAGACAAGGGAATAAAGTACACTCACAGGGAACTTCCTGGCAGCCAAGGTAAATTCAGTGGTACAAAATGACACCTGGTTTGGGGTTATTTTACACCTTGACCTGATGTGTGCGCACTTGTATACATAGACCTGTGCTGTGCTATAAAAAGGAACTCATGTAAGTTTGAGTTCCAACTCTGTCAATCTATGGTATAACCTTGGATACCTCAAGAGACGTCTGTGAGCTTTTCTAAGTTTCCAAGGACAAACTGTGCCTACACCATTATATTTTATTTTGTGTATGTACTTTCTTTTTCTCTTAGAACACAATGATGGTGGGGCACCTGGGTGGCTTAGTCAGTTAAGAGGCTGCCCTTGGCTCAGGTCATGACCCCAAGGTCCTGGTATCAAACCTCACATTGGTATACCTGCTGAGCGGAGAGCCTACTTCTCCTTCTCCCTCTGCCTGTGGCTCTGCCTACTTGTGCTATCTCCCTATCAAATAAATAAATAAATAATCTTAAAAAAAAGAACACAATGAGAGAATGTATACAATTCATACATTTGCATGTCTTTACATGCAAAGCTATTTTTAATCACCACTAATACCAGGGTAAAGTTCCTCTCATCCTGTCATCTCTTTTTCTTCTTGTAACAAATTCAGTATTTTCTTTAAAGTCTCACATACTTGCCCTTTCTATTCCTGTTGCAATAGTTCAGGTGCCCATAAGGTCACTCCTAAAATACTGCAGAGCAGCCCAGCTCCCTGGTTTCACCTGGTGTACCTTCCAATCCTGCATACTTCTAACAGATAAATCTACATTAAAATAGTTCTCCCCTTAGAAATCCAATTTTTCTGATACTTTGTAATGTCCTGCATCATACATAAAATGAAATCCAAATTGGCATTTTGGGCCACAGTTTAGTTTTTCAGGCTTGTGGGTTGCTACTAGCCTGGCTCCCCTATTCACTCTTCTTGACTATCCATCATAATCGCTTACATCTCTGCTCAGACTCCCCTCACTGGGCCGCACCCTACTTTCTCCCCCTCGCTAAAAGTTATGCTCATCAGACATCTGCTTACTCATCAGCTGTCACTGCTGTCCACGACCAAGTAGGAGCTCGTGAAAGTTTGTCAACTGGAAGACCAACTAAGATGCCAGGGCATAATTGACGGATGAGTGAATTGGTTCACACATCTCAGTGTAATTTCCTGGTGTTCTAGGAATTTCTGAGATTTTTGAGTGTTCCTAGAATCTCCACTTCATTATTATGTCCGCATAAAGAACTACAGTTCTACAATATTGTTAGCACCTGACAAATCTTCAGTGATATCTGGAAGCCCACCAAGATGAATTCAATTTCCTGGACTCACAAACCTTTGCAACCCCCATCGTTAAGCACTTATTTCTTCAGGAACCAACAGTAATACTCAACATTGCCTAATTTTCTTATTTACTAAAACATGTAGTAATAAGGAATAAATACACTTACATATACCCTTTCTTATTTTACTTTCACTCAAGCCTTGGGAATGGGGTATCATTTTGTCCTTACTTTAAGGAAATTGAGCCTTGGTGATTAAAAATAAAGGTTATTCAAACTCACATAGCTTGTCAGAGTCAAGATTTGAACTCAAGTCTTTGTAACCCACAGGCTGTACAACTCTTCAACAAATAAGGTGATAATAGGTGCATGCCTAGGTATGATGACCTATTTAGGTTACATTGTCCCTTCCCTTGTCCCCTCTTACTGACATTCCATAACACAATCTGAGATAATTTTCAAATACCGAACTTTCTCCCGGACTGATACCCCTTCAGAGGCTTCCCGTGGACTCCTGGATAAGGCTCCAACTCTTAGTGTGAGCTCTGACCCTTGCTGGAATGGACACTGCCTGTCTGAACACCTCAGGCCTCTTCCTCTGCAACCACTCATTCCTCTGACCATGCGCTGAAGATTCTGTCTTCCTCGGGATTCTGTTGCCTTTGGGGTTTGCCCCAGGCTCAGTGGCTGAACACTTAGTTTGTCATTAGGGATTAGAAGATTGTACAGCCATGACCCCTCATCTCTTATTCAGGCCTCAGGAGACTACTTTGAGACTGCAGCTTGGTCAGTGGGGTCTAGCCCCTATTATTTGAAAAAGAAATCATGGTTCAACAAAACACACCCTCAAAATGCCTTCATAAAGTCTTCAGTTATTGGGGTGGGGAGGGTGTCGGTTTTACTTGGCAGACATGCAGCACCTATCGTGAAGGAAAAGCAAATGTGTGACAGGCTATGAAATGGAAAGCAATATTGCCTCATTAGAGTTAATTTTAAGTTGGTTTTAAATGATGCTTTGTCATGCATCTAAATAACTTAAGTGGTTACCAGGAATGTGTTTACCATATTGCTTGGAATACGTTTTCTTTTGCTCCCCTAAATATAACCCTTCTCAGAATTGCAAAGGAAAAAAAAAAGGCCTCCTTCCCTGTAGGAGGTTGTGAGTGTAATCAGGATTTTAATGACATTTCCCCCTGAGTCTGCCCTTATCTATTTCTAGGAGCAACTCGGAGCCAGGCAACACTAGGAAAATCACTGTTCTGATGGTTTTTCTATTCTTCTTTAAGGCTTGCCTCTCCCTTGGTACTGTTAGACTATCTTGTTGAAACTCCTACAAAAGATGCAATATGTGGAGTGGCTCAGAGTGGAGGCACTAGGTGTTACACTGCTCTGGTTCTAATCCTGTCTGTGTCATCCAATAGCTGTGAAACCGTGGACAAGTTCAATGTTCTTTCAGTGAGGCTTTTTTTTTTTTTTAAAGTAGGCTCTATGTCCAACATGGGGTTCGAACTCGTGACCCTGAGATTAAGAGTTGTATGCTCCTCTGACTGAGCCAGCTAGGTGCCCCATGTGATGCATTTTTTAATAATAGCTTTATTAAGATACAAGTCACATAGCATAAAATTTACACATTTGAAGTGTACAATTCAATGGATTTTAATATCCTGACAGAGTTAAACCATCATCGTCACAATCAATTTTAGAACATCTTTATTACTACCCCCCCCAAAACACCTGTACCCATTAGCATCCACTTCCTGTTTCCTCCCACCCTTCCCCCCTGCCCCTGGTAACCACCAATATACTGTCTCTGGAAATTTCATATAAATGAAATCATACACTGGGGCACCTGGATGGCTCAGTGGGTTAAGCTCTGCCTTTGGGCTCAGGTCATGATCTCAGGGTCCTGGGATGGAGCCCTGCATTGGGCTCTCTGCTCAGCGGGGAGTCTGCTTCCTCCTCTCTCTCTCTGCCTGCCTCTCTGCCTACTTGTGATCTCTCTCTCTCTCTCTAATAAATAAATAAAATCTTTAAAAAAATGAGATAATACACTATGTAGTCCTGGCTTCATTCATTCATTTTCAAGGTCCATTTATGTCATCATATTATCTGTACAGCGTGCTTTTTAATTGCCAAATAGTATTTCATTGTATGAGCCTATTACATTTGTTTATACATTCATCGGTTTGGACATTAGGGTTGTTTCCCCTCTTTAGCTGTTATGAATAATGCTGCAATGAATATTTATGTGCAAGTTTTTGTGCAGACATATGTTTTCAGTCTTCTTGGGTCTATACCTAGGAGTGGAAATGCTGGGTCATATGGTAACCTTATGTTTAGTCTCCTGGGGAACTGCCAGACTGTTTTCCAAAACAATCCCATCAATTCTCATCTGCAGTATATGAGAATTCTAATTTCTCCACATCCTTGCCAATGTTTGTTCTTGTTTGTTATTTTTTTATTATAGCCATCTTTGTGGGTATGATGTGATATCTCATTATTGGTTTTCTGTTTGCTTACTTGTTTTTTTAATTGCTAGACATGTTTTAGATGTATAGTAAAACTGAGCAGCTATTCTCGAAAGTCCTCATCTTACTCTCCCCTCCCAACACACGGCTTTAATTATTGACATCTTATATGGTACTGTATTAGTTCCCTGGGGCTGCTGTAACAAACCACCACAAATCATGTGGCTTCAAACAACGGGGATTTACTCTTTTACAATTCTGGAGGGTTGAAGTCTGAAATTAAGGGATCAGCAGGTTCATGCTCCCTCTGAAGGCTCTAGAGAAGAAATGCCCTCGCCTCTTCCCAGCTTCTGTTGGGTACTGGCAATATATAGCCATCTTTTTTTGTAGCTACATTATTCCAATTTCTGCTTTCATCTTCACCTGGCATTTTCCCTCTGTGTGCCTATGTCTCTCATGGCCTTCTTCTAAGGGCACCAGACATTGGTTTTAGAGCCCACCTTAATTCAGTATGACTTCTTCTTAACTTGAGTACATGTGCAAAGACTCTATTACCAAATAAGTCACACCTACAGGTATTTGGGATTAGGATTTCAACCTAACTTATTGTGGAACACAATTAAACCCACAAAAATTATATTTATGAACCAAACGAATGAACCAGTATTGATTCCTTGTTATAACTGAGGTCCATCATTTATTCTGCTTTCTCATGTTCTAGTATAATAAAGTTCCTAATGTCCTTTTTTGTCCTAGGATCCCATCCAGCTTACCACATTACATTTAGTTGTCAAGCCTCTGTAAGTTCTTGACTGTGACACTTTCCTTTGTAACCTTCCTTTGATGACTTTGACAGTTCTGAGGTGTTCTAGTCAGGTGTATTGTTAGGTCA
>RCUC01127690.1:0-29401 GCA_003697995.1 Taxidea taxus jeffersonii
TTTTTTTTTCAATTTGATTTATTCATTTGACAAGCACAGTGAGAGAGGGAACACAAGCAGGGCTAGTGGGAGAGGGAGAAGCAGGCTTCCCACTGAGCCAGAGCCCGATGTGGCGCTCCATCCCAGAACCCTGGGATCATGACCTGAGCCAAAGGCAGATGCTTAGCAACTGAGCCACCCCAGGCGCCCCCTTTTGTAATATTGAAATGGTAAAACTAACACTGCCGGTTAGCATTTTATATTTATATTAATTCTTAAACTCAGTATGTTGTTCTCAGTTACACATGTAGATTGAAGTAAGTAATAGGTAAAATG
Source organism: Taxidea taxus jeffersonii (assembly GCA_003697995.1). Taxonomy (NCBI): domain Eukaryota; kingdom Metazoa; phylum Chordata; class Mammalia; order Carnivora; family Mustelidae; genus Taxidea; species Taxidea taxus. The sequence continues at coordinate 316 of RCUC01127690.1, forward strand.
TTTAACATGTAACATGCTTTGGAAGGGCATTTGTATGGATGTGTCTTCTAGGGAAATGAGGTGAGTGGAGCCATTATTTAGTGAAGAATCTAAAAAAACAAAACCAAGCTTACAGAGCCCAGATTGGTGGTTGCCTGGGGCAAAATGAGTGAACGAAGTCAGAAGGTACAAAACTTCCAGTTAAAAAATAAAGCATGGGAATGTGATGCGCAGTGTGGCAGCTGTGTGGTTAATAATTCTGTTGCATATTTGAAAGTTGATTAGAGAATAAATCTTGAAAGTTCTTATCACAAGAAAAAGAATTGTGTGACTGCGTTTGGTGATTATTTCACAGTATATACAGATAACAGTGCTGAGCACCTGAAACTGATAATAGTATTGGAGGTCAGTTATACCTCAATAAGAAAATAGTATGCTGAAGACCGACCTCCCTTGGAAAAATGATACAGCACTTTCCTGTCTTGGAGCTTATCATTAATTTCACTCACTCCTGTATGTTTGTGCTATGCTGCTTTATTTTTATTTTGGTTTTGTTTCCTTTGGTTTTTAAAGTTAAAAGCAACCTTGGAAACTAATCTGTTTTTCAGAAATCAGTAAGGGATGTCAGAATCACCCATAGAATTCTTATAAGTACAGCATATGCTTGGGCCTCTGCAGGTTCATTTGGAGTGGAGCCCAGGTATCTGTTTTTGTTTCGTTTATAGATGATTCTGATACACATTCTGTTGAAAACTAATAATCGCAATCAGACCTTTTAATAGAAAAATTCTGGCATTTAGATAAAGATGTTACCTCTTAAGGATCTCATAGGTAGTATGTAGTATCAACTGGTTTCCTACTAGTCATCAGTGATCTTCTCTCAGAAAACTTCAAAGGAAACTTCTCCTGAGAGTGAATAAACTTACTAAAACTAGGAGTTAAGGATACTTAGTTTTTGTTACTTTATTTCTTTATGGTGATAAGTATTTACTATTTTGGGGTATTTCCTTTTCTTGGAGGGCAACACTGAAGAGTTCTTAAGCTCTGCTAATTTTTGAAATCTGTGGGTAGATTTAGCAGGATCAAAGTACATTCGAGAACAGTTATACCGTCTCCCAACTCCTATCGTTAAAAACAGAAGAAAGCCACAATAAAAATAACAAAAAGAGTAAGGATCATTTCAAAGGTATGTAAGTACTAATTTGATTGTTCATGCAGAAAGTAAAAACACAGAACTTCCTTCATTTTTTAAATTTTATTTATTTATTTGACAGAGATCACAAGTAGGCAGAGAGGCAGGCAGAGAGTGGGAGGAGGTGAAGCAGGCTCCCTGCTGAGCAGAGAGCCGGAGAGATCATGACCTGAGCCGAAGGCAGAGGCTTAACCAACTGAGCCACCCCGGCACCCCAGAACTTATTTCATTTTAAACATTAAGAATGCCCCTAAGCTGACCCTTAAGGAATATGATCCTGGAGAAAACTCCTACTGTCATCTGTAATTACCCCATAAAATGTAGTGACTGACAGGTTTACCTAGGGAAAATCATTCAAGTTTCTCTATACTGTATGAATCCAGGACAGCAAAGTTGAACATACCAGCAGTCTGCCAGAGTGAATAATCCTCCTTTGAAATGCGTGATTTACAAAAATTATAAAATGTCTTAGACTTTCTGAGTTTTGATCGTAGTTGATAAACATAGCCATGAAATATATTTTAAAGCAGCTGTGAGGTCCATACTTCAGAGAGCTGTTGCCCCTAGTTCTTTCATTACTGTGGTGGAATAAAAAGGCTGATAAGAGGAGTCCCTCTCTAGTAAGTTTGCTAGTAATCCCCAGCTTTGTGGGGGATGTGAAGATTAATGAATGTTTAGGTCTTAGAATTGGAAAGGAGGATTTACAGTTACTAGGTAGCAGTGTAATACTCAGATGCAATGTTCCTGGAACTTTGATACATAGTAATATGGCAGTTTTAATTTGGGTTATATAATGTGTATATGAACTTGAAAATCTTCAAGAAATGGTTCCGTATGGGAAATTAAAGATACTTTAGCAAATCTTCATACTTAGTCTTTGGGCCAGTATTGTAAGAACACCTTGAATAGTTGAGTCTTAATGTTTTTACCCAGAGATTCTCTGTTTCTAACTCTCTTTTTCCCCATTAAAGTTACTGTATTAGTAAAATTCTGTGGTATGAAAATAGTTAGTGTTCATCTTTCTATTGATGGATGTTTAGTTGTTTCCAGTTTTGTGTTAAAATGAAAACAAGCAGGGGTACTTGGGTGGCTCAGTGGGTTAAGCCTCTGCCTTCTGCTCAGGTCATGATCAGGGTCCTGGGATAGAGCCCCGCATCAGGCTATCTGCTCAGCAGGGAGCCTGCTTCCTCCTCTCTTCTGCCTACTTGTGATCTCTCTCTCTCTCTCAAATAAATAAATCTCTAAAAAAAATAAAAACAAGCATACTATTATTATAAAAATTGTTGAATGTTTCTCCTAATTTATATGCATCATAGTTTCACTAAGGGGAAATAACTGGGTCATCGAGTGTTTGCATCTCCTGATTTCTTAGTTAATGCCAACTTTGCTGTGTGGTTCTGTCAATTTAGTCTCCACCAGAAATGTTAAGTGTCTGTTACAGCTTTCCACTTTTTGGTGTTGTCAGATTTTAAAATTTCAGATACTCAAAATTTTAAAATTTCACTCTGGTGAGCATAAAAGGATATCCTCTTGATTTAAATTTGCATTTTCCTGATTATCAGTGAAGTTGATCATCTTGTGTGGTTTTTTTTTTTTTAAGATTTTATTTATTTATTTGAGAGAGCAAGAAAGAGAGCATGAGAAGGGGAAGGGGCAGAGGAAGGGGCAGACTCCCTGCCTAGCAGGGAGCCCTTTGTGGCACTCGATCCTGGGACTCCAGGATCATGACCTGAGCCAAAGGCAGTTGCTTAACCAACTGAGCCACTTAGGCACCCCATCCTCTGTAATTTTTAAAACCATTCAGATTTCTTCTATGAAATGTCTTTATTTCATGCCCCCCCCCACCCCGTTTTCATTTTTCTGCGGAATACGTTGTCTCTTCTGATTGATAGGAGTTCCGTAAGAGTACTTTGGTTGTCAGTGATTTGAACGTGAATTTCCTGTGTACCTTCCTGTTTTCATGTCCTAGTTGTAAAGACTTCTAAACATACATACAGAAGTTAAATCTACATTAAATTGGTTTTGTTTTAAATGTAAGTTTTATACTGGCAAGGCACATTTCACTAGCTGTGTTTTTTTTCTTCATGAGTTTCATGACTGTACTAGCCCTTACCTTTTTCAAATAAGTTAATAGAATCAGTTTGTCAGATGCTGCCAAAAACTGTTGATCACAATTGTGTGGATACTGTATATAATTTGCAATGACAGGTTTCAAATAATGTTAATTTTCCATGCATGCTTTACACCTTTTTTTTTGGTTTATTTTTAAATACTGAATATAAAGTATCATGGGTGGGGCTGCTATTTAAAAAGGATCCTTTTTAGTGCCAGTAATTTTTAAACGCTACAGTTAGAGCTTAGGTGCATTATATATTTAATTACAAAAGGAAAGCATGTAATCTGGAAACTCAGTTTTGTCTTGTTTTTTTTTTTTTAATTTTATTTTTTTATTTGTCATAGTGCGTGTCCCCAAGCAGGGGAGCGGCAGGCAGAGGGAGAGGGAGAAGGAGGCTCCCCACTGAGCAGGGAGCTGGATGTGGGACTACATCCCAGAAACCTGGGGTCATGACCTGACCAAAGGCCGCTGCTTAACCAACTGAGCCACCCAGGTGTCCTTGGAAGCTCAGTTGTTTATAAAAAATATTTAAAGTAAAAAAAAAATAAATATTCAAGGTCAGAATCTCATTCATCTGATCCCCTTAGCCCATTCTGGGGGTGCTTGCGATAGTGACAGCCCTGGTTTGTTTTCAGACCATTGTCATGTTTGAGAGGGTTGTTATTGTGATCATAAACATTTTCATCTTAAATGAAGTCCCGAGAATTGTATTGTCTCTATATCCTAATAGAAGCTTATTTGAATGTGTAGTTAATACATAACTGTGTTTGAAACAGAACAAGGTACTTTTAGAATCAGACACAAATATGGTTGAATCACTGCTCTACCAGATTTTCGGATTTCAAGCAAGTTACATAATCTTTCTTGTTTCAGAGAACTTTCTCCTCTGTGAAATTGGGATATAAAAATGTCTGCTTCATTATTCTAATCAGACAGATATTTACTGAGCCCCCTCTGCTACCTTGCAAAGATTAAATGGGGTTACTTGAGTTAGGTGTTTGGCACATGAAAGTTGCTTTATTGATGTTCTAGTTTCCTCTGTTTAATTTTTTCAGCCTTGTTATCTCCTTTTTACTTAGAGTCTACACCAGGAGACAAATCTGTATCACATTCTTGCACAACTCCTTCCACATCTTCTGCCTCTGGACTGAATCCCACATCTGCACCTCCAACATCTGCTTCAGCAATCCCTGTTTCTCCTGTTCCACAGTCACCAATACCTCCATTACTTCAGGACCCAAACCTTCTTAGACAGCTGCTTCCTGCTTTGCAAGCCACACTGCAACTTAATAATTCTAATGTGGACATATCCAAAATAAATGAAGGTAAATTTTCATAGTAACAAATTTTTTAATTCATTTGCATTGTGTAGAATTCTGTGATTAGTGAAATCCCCAGTTTAGGAATGATCTTTGTTCATTTTGAAATTCACATTTGAGCTTCATTCTTTCGAGTTTATATCCTCCATTGTTTTAAGCCTTTGGTATTGTAATTGAGTTAGCAATACTTGAATTTTTCTGTATTTTTTAAGACTTAACTATGTACCTGGTAACCCTAACTGGAAATAAGCTGTTCTGTCTGCCTAATGTGTATAGTAAATTTTTTTTTAAGTTAAAGAGCATTTCCCAACGCTGATACAAGAACACTTGAATTCTAGCACATTTCAAAAAAAAAAAATCTCTTGTATATAGGTAAATAATTATTTGGAGTATTAAAAATAGGGTAACTACTAAAAGTGGGAATTCAGGTAGTTCCTTCTTAGAATACTTGGAAAAAAAATTGAGAAGGGAAGTAATAGATAACATTTTCCTGGTTTTCCTAGTTAATTGCATTGTTAATTCCAACTTTGCTTTTCATGATGCTACTAAATTACTTACATAGACTCAAAGAAGTCTGAATAAAAGTGGATGTAGTTTTAATTCACAAACCAGATAGTCCTAAGAGCATTGCAAAATTTTCTGTTCAGAATAGTCAATTTTGACTTATGTACATTGTCACATAATGTAATTATCAGTAGTATTTAGTGGTTAAGTTCTTCCTTTATCTTTTTTTTTTTTTTAAAGATTTTATTTATTTATTTGACAGAGAGAGATCACAAATAGGCAGAGAGGCAGGCAGAGAGAGAGGGGAGGAAGCAGGCTCCCCGCTGAGCAGAGAGCCCGATGCGGGACTCGATCCCAGGACCCTGAGATCATGACCTGAGCGGAAGGCAGCGGCTTAACCCACTGAGCCACCCAGGCGCCCAGTTCTTCCTTTATCTTAAAAATGGAGCTATTTCAGGCATTAGTCAATAACTTTGTTTTTATTGTACTTTTCTGCATTTTTATTCTTTTTAGATAACTATGCCCTTCTCCTATTTGATAGGTACATGTCTTACTCTACTTATTAGTGGGGCTTTTAAACAGTTTGAAGAAATAATAACATAAGAAAAGGTCAATAATAAAAGATCTTGTACTCTAAAAATCCATGATGTTCTTAAGTTACGTAGCTTTTTAATACCTGTTTTTAAAAGATTGTTGGAGAGGGTGTTGCTAGGGTTTGAGTGGTTAGCTTGTCTAATAAAGCATTTGCACGAAATAGCTACATTTGTAACCTACCTTTTTTTTTTTTTTTTAGATTTTATTTATTTATTTATTTGTTAGAGAGAACGAGCACAGGCAGACAGAGTGGCAGGCAGAGGCAGAGGCAGAGGGAGAAGCAGGCTCCCTGCCAAGCAAGGAACCCAATGTGGGACTCAATCCCAGGACACTGGGATCATGACCTGAGCCGAAGGCAGCCGCTTAACCAACTGAGCCACCCAGGCATCCCTGTAACCTACCTTTTTAAATATGACATTACATGTAATACCATATAACCTAAGCCCTTTAGCTATTAGTGAATAGGTTTCTGGTATAATCAGAAATTCCAGTGAGCACCTAAATTTTAGTGCAAAGGAAACCACTGTTTTTCCATACTATAAATCCATTAAGCTTTTTTCCTCTGCCTCAGATCATTTATCTCTAGACCCATTTTATTACTCTTTCTAGATTTCTGTTTTGAGAGTTCTAGTTTGAAACATGGCAGTTTTCTCTGGGGTTCCTTTCAGTTTTTGAGTTGTTACTAATGCCATAATATGCCTCTGTGTTTTTATTTTAATTTAAGATATGTTTTTAGTTCTTACAGCAGCTGTGACACAAGCCTCATTGCAGTCTATAATTCATAAGTTTCTTACTGCTGGACCGTCTGCTTTCAACATAACTTCTCTGATTTCTCAAGCTGCTCAGCTCTCTACACAAGGTATTCATTTTCTTAGGTATAACTAGAATTGTATAGTGATTTGGAGGGGGATTCATAGCAAATTTTTCTTAGTCTTTGAAGAGATTAGCGGTAATTATTTGATGTTTGATTTTTTTTTTGACACTAGTATATATTTTTATTTTTTGAGATGAGGCAAGCATTGACATTTATCTTGCAGTATTGCCATTAAATCTGTAATATATATTCATATCAGAGTTTGTCAGTGAAATATTTTACCCCAAAGCTGAATGTAAACTGGTATGTCCTCAGTCTTTGTGAAACATTGAATATATTTTAAGAGTTGAAGTTTGGTTCAGGTTTGATGTTCGATGGTTTTTGACCAGAGGATACAGAAATGCTCAAGTCCCTTCTTGAATGAGCTATTTCTCTTTTCTGTGAAAGCATCCAATGGATAGAGACATACATAGGAACAAAGGAGAAATGAAAGGGTCACTTTGACTTGCCCCCCAGCCCCAATTCAGAAAACTGAAAAACTGAGCCAGGAATACTTATTTTAAGATTGAAATATAGTAGTGAGCCTCAAGAGGCAGGAGATAAAGGCCTAAATGTAAATTAAGAAAGAAATAAGAATGGTGAGGATGCCTTCCATATGAGAATAGGTTCAGGCTTACCTTATTGCTTCAGCCTAAGAAGGAGGTTGGGAGAGGCACTCACTGGGTGTGCTTGGTTCTGATCCACAGCTCATTTTAGTCCGTGTGGGCCCAGTGAGTATTTTCAGACTTTCTCAGATACAAGTGAGTGTTCTCTTTTGGGGTTCGGGTGGCATGTGGAGAGATGGAAAGACCTCTGCACATGTATTACAGAAGGTTGAGTTTATTTAAAATTAATTGCTTCACTTTTTCACAGCCCAGCCATCTAATCAGTCTCCAATGTCTTTAACTTCTGATGCGTCATCCCCAAGATCGTATGTGTCTCCAAGAATAAGCACACCTCAGACTAACACAGTCCCAATCAAACCTTTGATTAGTACTCCTCCTGTTTCATCACAGCCAAAGGTATGTTGCCTTTGAGGGGAATTTGGAAAAGAAAGCACTCACTTTTGGAAAAACAAGCTTAATGTTTTTAGAATCTGTCGTGTAGAAAAAGCCCTCTTCAAGAATGTAGTGGTGGGGGGCGCCTGGGTGGCTCAGTGGGTTAAAGCCTCTGCCTTCCGCTCAGGTCATGATCTCAGGGTCCTGGGATCGAGCCCCGCATCGAGATCTCTGCTCAGCCGGGATCCTGCTTCCTCCTCTCTCTCTGCCTGCTTCCCTACCTACTTGTGTTCTCTGTCTGTCAAATAAATTAAAAAAAAAAAAAAAAAAGAATGTAGTGGTGGAATGAATGATGGGTGAGAATAGAGGCAGGTTAACTTCTCAGTAAATTGAGGGGCTAGAGAGGGGAATTGCACCTGCCACTTTATTACTATTATTATTAAAGATTGTATTTGTTTGAGAGAGAGAGCATGAGCACAGTGGGTAGGTGGTAGAGGGTCGAGCACTCCTCACTGAGCGAGGAGCCCAACATGGCGCTTGATCCCAGGACCCTTGAGATCATGACCTGAGCCCAAGTCAGATGGTTACCTGACTGAGCCACCCAGGTGTCCCATCATCAGTGTTTTTACATGCTGATTATTTTCTCTTCCTGGCTTTGGGATTTGTGACATGGAGAGTGGGATAAGAAGGGTATACTAATTGTCTTAATATTTAGTTCTGAAGGATAGGAGAGAACAGGTTTTCTAGTGGCTTTTCCTCTCATACTTTTATTTTAGAAAGGAGTCCGTTTCTGTGCTAAGAGCTTTTATATGTGTTATATTTCACTTCATATCATGAGAATCAACTACTGTTTGCTTCATTTATTAGATAAGAAAATGAAGCCTTCAGTTAAACCTGGTTTTTGTGGTGGAGTCAGAATTTGAGGCCTTGGTCTTTTCACAGAACCCATTTTACTAAGCTGTACTACCTGTGTTTATCAAGGCAAGGTCCTCCCCAGAGCACAGTTAAGAATTGTTGATCTTTTCTGATTGGACTATAAACAGGACCTTAACAATGCTACACTCAGATTTTGTATTACATCATTTAGTCTTGCCTGCAAATTGGTAAGCACCTCCCCCTTAGACCCATTCTTTGCTTTGTAGTCCTACTGTACCAGCAAACATTAAAAGATTTGGAAGTTGGCATATGCAAGTTGCAGTTGTCTTCTTAATTGTAAATTTCGGAAATTAAAAGTGGGCTGTTTTAATTCTTCATGCCAAAGATCCCCCCCCCCCAAGGTTTTATTTTTATCAATCTGAACTCAGTGTGAGGCTCGAACTCATTGTGGGGAGTGGATTTGAATGCTCTACCTACTGAGCCAGCCAGGCATCCCGCCAAAAATTTTATATTGAAATCAAATCAGAAACAGAAGCCTAAAAATAAAAATGCATTGAAACATAACTTAAAGTGTTTATAGGCAAGGTTTAAGGTCTTCCTTTTGGCTTGTTCCTTCCATGTTTAAGTTATTTAAGTATGTTTTAGGGTCAGTCTGGACTGAATTTATTTTTTTATTTTTTTAAAATTTATTTGACAGACGGAGATCACAAGTAGGCAGAGAAGCAGGCAGAGAGAGAGGAGGAAGCAGACTTCCCTACTGAGCAGAGAGCCCGATGTGGGGCTTGATTCCAGGACCCTGGGATCATGACCTGAGCCGAAGGCAGAGGCTTTAACCCACTGAGCCACCCAGGCGCCCCTGGACTGAATTTTTAAATTCTGTATTAAAAGTATTAGTTTAGTGGGGCACCTGGGTGGCTCAGTGGGTTAATAAGCCTCTGCTTTCAGCTCAGGTCGTGATCCCAGGGTCCTGGGATTGAGCCCCGCATCGGGCTCTCTGCTCTGCGGGGAGCCTGCTTCCCCCCTCTCTACCTGCCTCTCTGCCTACTTGTGATCTCTGTCAAATAAATAAGTAGAATTTCTTTAAAAAGTATTAGTTTATTATGTAATATCTTACTGTTTTTCTGCATTTTGATGGAGGAAGATAAAAATGTGACTTTCAGCAATAGAGACCTTATTACTAGAGGTTAAAACTCATCCTTACGGTAGTATCTTAAGAGTTCAATAAATGATGACTAAAAGTGAAGTAAGTAGTAGTGTTAGTTTTATAGTCATTTGTAAAATTAGCTTTTCAAATCCTGTAAGCATATGGCTATCAATTTTTTGCATTTGAAAACTTTTCCAAGTGTTTTTCTTTAAAGTGGGCATTCATTAATATGTAGACCTTAGAAAAATGTTTTTTTTTTTTAAGGTTTTTATTTATTTATTCGACAGAGAGCACAAGTAGGCAAAGTGGCAGGCAGAGAGAGAGGGAGAAGCAGGCTCTCTGCTGAGCAGGGAGCCCGACTTGGGGCTTGATTGCAGAACCCTGGGATCATGGCTCGAGCTGAAGGCAGCTGCTCAGTTAACTGAGCCACCCAGGTGCCCCGAAAAATGTTCTTTTATGTTCATAAGTAGCCAGGGTGTTAGATTTGTTTGGGAGAATATTAATAAAAAAAGGGGGTGCCAGGATCACCTAGTTGGTTAAGCATCTGCCTTCATGTCAGGTCATGACCTCAGGGTCCTGGGATCAAGCTCAACAGGGAGTCTGCTTTCCCTTCCTCTGCCCCCCTCCCCCCTCATGTTCTCTCTCTTGCACCAATAAATAACCTAAAAAGAAGAAGAAAATAATTTAAAGAACTGCTGTTGGAAGGTATGACTTAATTAGAAATGGCTCTCAGTCTGCCTTTGTGCCTTAATTTGGGTCTTCTATTTAAAACTACTTGTGTTTTCTCTTTGTGGCATCTGAATATATAGTATATATATCCCCACTGATAGTCACGGACCTCTTGTTCCACCTTTATAGGGTAACATCTCTTTAAAGACTACTTCAGTTGAATGTTACATGGGCCATAGTTAATTTTCTTTTCTTTTTTTTTTTTTTTAAGATTTTATTCATTTACTTGACAGACAGAGATCACAAGTAGGCAGAGAGGCAGGCAGAAAGAGAGGAGGAAGCAGGCTGTCCGCAGAGCAGAGAGCCCGATGCGGGGCACGATCCCACGACCCTGGGATCATGACCTGAGCCGAAGGCAGCGGCTTTAACCCACTGAGCTAACCAGGCGCCCCCATAGTTCATTTTCTTAATACACCAGTCTATAATTAATTGTCTGCATATGTGGTTAAAATTTGAGCAGCTATATTTGTAGGATGTGGTAACATTAATTTTTATTGATATAAAAGTAACAGTAAATCAGAAGAGCTGTTTTAGTGTATTTCAAAGAAAACTGGGCTTAACATTAGGAGAACTAGTTTCTTGTATTATTGTGCTGAGAAAGTAGTCTTATAGCTCTAGGCCATTTTATGAAGAAATTAGATTTTAGTCTCAAAACTAGACTCTTGTCTAACTACATGAAATTTATTTGATTCTAATTCTTTAAATCTCTAGATTTTTCAGACTTTAAGATTATCTAGCTTAATTTGGATGGGTGTGTGGATTTGGGAACTTAAATGAGCCTGATTCACACAAATATGTCTATATCACTGATACTCATTTTATTATGAAACAGGTCAGCTCATGTTATATTGAGAATTATTAAAGAATAGAAATAACAGGTACTTCTCATTGATAGTACTTTGCTGTTATCTAGTGTCTGTGGTATTTATCTGTGTAATAGAAGCCTGTCTCACCAGATTTTGACATTGCAGGTTAGTACTCCAGTAGTTAAGCAAGGACCGGTTTCCCAGTCGGCCACACAGCAGCCTATAACTGCTGACAAGCAGCAAGGTCATGAGCCTGTCTCTCCTCGAAGTCTTCAGCGCTCAAAGTAAGTTGATAAGTGCTGAAATACTATTCTTTTCATTAATAATTGCATGTGGCATTGTTTGAATATTATAAAAATATGTATAATATAATTTGATCTCATTAGAATCCATGGATAGGCTAAGTTTTATGTGTTAAAAGATTTACAAAGGCAAATCTTATGTATAAGTAGGTGGTTGTCTCCAGTAGGGAAGCCTGGTTATTTTTGAAGAAAGTGATTCTTTCTTTAGAATTTTACTTATTAGGTATGATAGGAGTAACAGTATGTGATTGATACCTATAGGAAGAGGGCACCTGATGCTATAACACTTCACTTGTTGGAAATGACCTCATTTTTAACTTCCTCATAGCAGTTTTAAATTTGAGTATTGATGAAGCCAAAAATGTTAAATTTAAAACTTAGGTCTAATATTTCCCAACTGGTATGTGTTAGGTTTTCCTCATAGCTTCAACTCTGACCCCTGTGTGGAGTGCTTGTCAGATAGGGCTATATTGTGTTGTCACATATCTTTGTTAATTAACAAATACAACTTTAAATGATTTTCATTTGATTGATTTTCCTATTTTTATTTCTTGCTATGAGGTGGCAAAATAATTCAACTGTTGTTTTTATTGTTGTTTTCTAAACAAGCATTTCAGAACTTATACATCCAAATGAGAGTTGTTCCCTTCAAAATAATCACCTTGGGAAGCTGTCTACTTACTCCAGCAATGTTGCCATTGCTCAGAACATTTTTGGGAAATTCTTCTTTTAAATTGTCTTTAGAGGCTGCAGTATTATTTTAAATATCCTCAGTGATGAAAACTCTTCATCCTTTGGGAGATTTAGTTTTTGGAAATAACTGAAATTCATTCAGAGCCAAGTCTGGTGAAGCAGGTAGGAAATCAACTTGGGTGATTAAAGTTTTGGTTCTCACCACCATATCCCCAAACCCTGGCCCAAACCATATAGTTTTAGGAGATAAACTGTCTCAGAGTGTTATGTTTTTGGTCTTATTTTGCCACTGAATTCACTCATTGCTGTCCAATAAAATGCCTGTATTTTGCTTCACATTACCTACCCTTTGCTTCAGTACTTTATTCTGATGTTAAAGGCAGTATTTTCCCCCCTCCTTATCTACATGTATTTAAGAAAGAATATTCAGTTGTGCTTTATATCTACAACTGTTAAAATGTGACCATTTCTTAATTACATTCTTACTAGTGTTTCTGATATACAAAATCAACAGGTTCTGCTTCAAATTTGGAGAGCACTCTTTAAATTTAACTGACATTAGTGTTTATTAAAAGGGCTCTTTTTCCCCCAAAAGTGTGTTAGAGGAATACATGATATAAATACTTTGGATTTTAAAATCTGTTTATTTGATGTTAAAATAACAAATTTTTCTTAGGAATTTGGATGTCTTTAATTTAGTAGAAGTTATGGACAGTTTCTAGGATACCTGCTTTTTAAAAATTATGCACATTCAATTCTGTTTTTTCTTCCAGTAGCCAGAGAAGTCCATCACCTGGTCCAAATCATACTTCTAGTAGTAATGCATCAAATGCAACAGTTGTACCACAGAATTCATCTGCCCGACCTACATGTTCATTAACACCTACGCTAGCAGCACACTTCAATGAAAATCTCATAAAACATGTTCAAGGATGGCCTGCAGATCATGCAGAGAAGCAGGTATGATTCACAGCGGATGTTTTACCTGTGGATGAGTGACAAAAATACAACTTCTACTTTTTTAGAAAATCTAATCTAGGTCACTGAATTTAAGCTGTGTTTGAAATAACTAATTCTTAATTAGATTGTTTATAGTCACTCTATAAAATATTTTTCGTAAGTACTTGTTTTAAGGTATTTAGGAGATAACTTGTTACGGTTTCACATAAAATTTGTTTTTTTTTTTAAAGATTTTATTTATTTATTTGACAGAGATTACACAAGTAGGCAGAGAGGCAGGCAGAGAGGGGAGGGGAGAAGCAGGCTCCCTGCTAAGCAGAGAGCCCGATGTGGGACTCGATCCCAGGACCCTGGGATCATGACCTGAGCCGAAGGCAGCGGCTTAACCCACTGAGCCACCCAGGCGCCCTAAAATTTGTTTTTTAAGATTTTATTTATTTATTTGGCAGGGAGAGGGTGCACAAGCAGGGAGAGTTAGGAGAGTTAGAAAGAGGCTTTCCACCACGCAGGGAGCCTGATGGGGGCTCATTCCAGGGTCCTGGGATCATGACCTGAGCCAAAGGCACATGCTTAAGGACTGAGCCACCCAGGTGCCCCTCATATAAAATATTTTAATATGATTATTGTTATAGCTACCATTACCAAATACTCAGCAGTTAGCACTGTGCCAAGTGTCTTATTCCACTTCTCGGAACTTAACTGGTACCGAAGATGAGTTCTCCCATTTTATCTGTGAGGCCCTCAGGACCAAATAAATTAAAATACCAAGGCCACCCAGTTAAAACAGTGATGGGGCTCAAAGCCAGTGTGCTTTTTCCAGTCAGCTAGGCATTCTTACAGTTTTAGAACTTCTTCAGACTACTACTCCACCAGTAGATCTCTCCACTAGACTGGCAACAAGGATTTAGGAAACAGTTTTGCTTTGGAACGAGGGACCTTTGAACATTCCAGTAACTGCCATTGGCTTCTCTTCCAGCGGTTTATTGACTGAAACTTTGTCTAAGTTCACAGAGTTAATGTGTATCTTTACAACACAAGAATACAGTGAAGGCCCTTTTATCAGTGTTACACCTGAACTTTACTCTGGCTGACTCAGCATCTTTTATAAACCACAGATCATGAGTTCTTTTATCCTAGTGCTATCAAACACTGAAATTGGAAATACTGTTTTCTCCAGAACTTGAAGGGGAAATTTTTGAAAATTACCTTCCACTAATAGAGACAGGTTATTTTTTTTTAATGCTTTTGATTTTTGTTTTTTTTAAGAAAGTAAATTTCCCCCTTAGATTCACTATCACTTTTGTGGATTTAAAGGAGAAGAATGATTCTGTCATCTTGGTATAAAGTTGTACTCAGAAATTTAATGTTTGTTCTTTTGTGATTGTGACTTACATTTTATGTGATCTTCATTTCTCTAATTATAGGCATCAAGATTGCGAGAAGAAGCCCATAATATGGGAAGTGTTCACATGTCAGAAATTTGTACGGAATTAAAAAATTTAAGATCTTTAGTCCGAGTATGTGAAATTCAAGCAACTTTGCGAGAGCAAAGGTAAGGTTTTCGTGGACAGAGTTTTTGTCTTAGCATTATATATCTTAAATCAGAGTGAAGGATATAAATAAAATTCATTTCTGAAATTTAAACTTCTCTTTAATATCCTTAACACTGTAACTGCATTTTAAAAAAATATTTATTTTGAGGGGGTGGGCAGGGGGAGAGAATCTTGAAGCAGACTTCTTAGCGCAGAACCTGACATGGGACTCTTATCTCTAGACCCATGAGAACATGGCTTGAGTCGAAAACAAGAGTTAGATGCTCAACCAGATAAGCCACCCAAGCACCCCACACTATGACTGCATTTTTATAATTTAATAATATAAAATTATTATATTATTTTTAATAATAATAAATATTAAAATATTAATATTAATGGTGTGAATGGTAATGGTGTCTAGATTTTAATTCTCTAACCCATGGTAAATGCTTCGTTAGACTTTATTCTTACAACTCTGTAAGTAAAAGTGAAATGGTAGAACACTATTAACTACACTGTAATCTTTTATTTTATTTTATTTTAAGATTTTATTTATTTATTAGTTAGAGCGAGCACAGGCAGACATAGAGGCAGGCAGAGGCAGAGGGAGAAGCAGGCTCCCTGCCAAGCAGGAGCCCGATGTGGGACTCAATCCCAGGGCGCTGGGATCATGACCTGAGCCGAAGGCAGCTGCTTAACCAACTGAGCCACCCAGGCGTCCCTGTAATCTTTTAAAAAATAAAAATATAAAGGGTCTCCTCTTCGATTGAGGGTAGTACTCAGTTACTGAGGGTACTTGTTTCAGTTGAAATTTCCGATCACTGTTTACATTGTCTTTGGATTACCTAGAGATCTCTTAGAAATCTGGTTGTTTAGCAAGTATACCTATTTTCTAGATTGTTTTCACCTAAACACTTATTGTCTCACATTTCTTAGTCTAGTATCCTACTGAAGGATATCTACATCCCAGTAAATAGTATAGATATTTTTTTAATGTGTCTTATAAAATCAAGGACAGACTTTTAATGGCCTCTCACATCCTGTTTGTATAAGTTACTGGATCACAAGCAGAGCTAGTCTTAACATGAAATCCACAAATATTTAATAAGTACCAAGTTGGAATTTATGTAAACTTGGAAAAGTAAGTTTTTATCTAATTTTTCAATTACTGAAGTATCTGGAGTTACATTGTGAATGTGAAGTAGGATTTGTTGACTCTCTGATTGCTCTGAAAGTACTTGAAGCATACATAAAACTTGACTGCATTTTGGCTTACTAAGACAGGTGATTGGACTTTTAGGAAATTATTTGCAGCCTCAACTATTGACACAGTGTACACTGGTAAATAGCAGGCCACTTGATGATTATGCCTAATTCCCTGGTATAGGCAGTAAGTATCATACCTTACAGAAGAGGGGGGTCAAGGTCAGAAGGGGAACAGTTTTACAAAGTTCATGGAAATCTCTAGTTTGTTTTAAATATTCATGTCAGTTGGACTTTGACTCATCTCTGTTTTCCTGAGCCTATGTTTATATTGAGAATTGTTCTTCAAATTAAGCTTCTTATACCTTGTTAATTCTAGGCTTACTCTGTTGTGGCCTAGAAAACACATGAAGTATAGGTTTGTCTCATTTAATATCTGCTGCTGCTGTGTGTGTGTGTGTGTGTGTGTGTGTGTCTATCTGTGATGATACAGCAAACAAACCACATTTTAAATCAGTCTTTATAGTAAAATTACTGAGAAATCGTTAGAGATCTAGGAAACATTCTAACTTTTGTCATCCTAATTCTTTAATATGTCATACATTCACTGATCATTTTAACTCTTGACTAATCCATATTTATTCATTTTTAAAGATTTATTTATCTGAGGTGAGGAAGGGCAGAGAGGGGGAGAGAGAATTTCAAGCAGACTCCCTGCTGAGCAGATGCCCCCCCGCCCTGGGGCTTGATCTCACGACCCTGAGATCAGGACCTGAGCCGAAACCAGGAGTCAGGACACCCAACTAACTGAGCCACCCAGGTGCCCCTAGGCTAATCCATTTCTAGTTACCTAGTCTTAATTGTAGTTACTCATTTTTATCTTTTTAAGATACTTTTGTAGTAAAGTTTTGTTTGGTTTTTCTGTAACATTTATATATGAACCACACAAGTTCTAATGCCTTCTTTTATTTTTCAGGATACTATTTTTGAGACAACAAATTAAGGAACTCGAAAAGCTAAAAAATCAGAATTCCTTCATGGTGTGAAGATGTGAATAATTGCACATGGTTTTGCGTACAGGAACTGTAAATCTTATTGCCCAATCTTAACATTTTTGAGCTGCATTTAAGTAGACTTTGGACCGTTAAGCTGGGCAAAGGAAATGACAAGGGGATGGGGTCTGTGAGAGTCAATTCAGGGGAAAGATACAAGATTGATTTGTAAAACCCTTGAAATGTAGATTTCTTGTAGATGTATTCTTCACGTTGTAAATATGTTTTGTAGAGTGAAGCCATGGGAAGCCATGTGTAACAGAGCTTAGACATCCAAAACTAATCAATGCTGAGGTGGCTAAATACCTAGCCTTTTACATGTAAACCTGTCTGCAAAATTAGCTTTTTTTAAAAAAAAATTTTTGGGGGGTTAATTTATCATTCAGAAATCTTGCATTTTCAAAAATTCAGTGCAAGCGCCAGGCGATCTGTGTCTTAAGGATACGATTTTGAACCATATGGGCAGTGTACAAAATATCATGAAACAACTGTTTCCACACTTGCACCTGATCAAGAGCAGTGCTTCTCCATTTGTTTTGCAGAGAAATGTTTTTCATTTCCCGTGTGTTCCATTTCCCTCTGAAATCCTTGATCTGATTTTATCCATTTTTTTAAGGCTCCTCTTTTTCTCCTTTCTTAAGGCACTGTTGCTATGGCACTTTTCTATAACCTTTTCATTCCTGTGTACAGTAGCTTGAAATTGCAGTGATTGAGCATAACCCACTTGTTTGTATAAATTATTGAGATCCATTTGCACCCTGTAAGAATGGACTTAAAAGTACTGCTGGGCATGTGTGCTGAAAGTACATTGATTGCTCACATAGAAGGAAATGGCCCAGTGAACGTGGTTGTGGGAGGGGAGAGAGGAAACAAAGCTAGTCAGATGTGAATTGTATCTGTTGTAATAAACACGTTAAAACAAACAAAAAATTGTTATTTTTCTTTTCCTTCGGTCAGTGCATATTAGAATTTGAACTACCTGGGGATTCTTTATCAGAACTATTCTTGTTGAATATTTATACTTAATTGAAATAATTCCTTAAGGGAGGTTTTGTTTAAAGCATATTAACAGGAAATTGTGTATAAGATATTTAATGAAATATGAAATTCAACAAGAATGATTAAGTCACTTCCCAAGTGGTTGTCATTTGTTATAAACCCTGGTTTAACCTGTCTTGCTATTATGACATTTCATTTTGAAGGATGTTTGTGTTGTAGCTAACTGTTCCAAGTCTGGTGCTGACTGCTGTTCTTAGCCATCACAAAACGCTCAATTTGTGTAATTGGAGCTTCCTTCTGTTATCTGGAAATGGTGGGAAAGCTCGGCTTTGTATATTGTTTCCTAAAGTATATTAAAATAAAAAAAGAAACTATTGCTACTATAAAATAACCTTGGCTTTTTTTTTTTCTTTTCTAAAATATTGGTCACATGGCCTTAGCATGACACTGCCAGTATTCTATCAAATCACAAGGGTTTCTTTATGCAGAAAATTGAATTTCAAAATCTTACTTGATCTAGAGACTTTTTTCCTGTTGAGGCAGATGTATTTATGTGCTTTCGGAACTGCCAGCACCAAGGGCTTATTTTGTGATGTTAGACATTAATGTTGCATTTTTGGATATGAAAATTCCAAAATTGCTCATGTGCTTTAAGCATATATTTAAAGTATAGACGATAATGCTCAGACCTTTCAGTAAACTTCAAAAAGTAAAATGTAAGCAATAGTATGAATGATATTTTCTAAAATACAAAAAAAAAAATGTTCCAGTGTAATTAAGAGGAATTAAAATCTTATACTGGAAACTTTTTTTTTTGTTGTAACTTGAGCATACTTTTAAAATGTAAGAAAAGACAAATGTCAAATCATTCATGAAATGTTCATACTTGTAAGATTGTTAACATTTGCTGGGCTTGACTAGTGCATGTAAAATTAACTCCAAAGAGCAATGTTAAGCTGGAACTCTCACTGATGGAGTCCTGTGTCTTTCCTGGGAAGAAGTGAGCAATTTGTGATGTAGTAGGCAAATGTTTCCTGATCAGAGGGCGACTTGACTTGTGATTTAAGGTAAATTTGAATTTTATTTGCTAATAGTTTATTGGTTTGTGTCACCTTATTCCTTTGCTTTAAAAAATGTTTACATCCCTAAATGAATTGCTCATATATATATATATAGGAGAAGATGCCTAATATGAAATTTCTTGGTGAATTTTTAAACAAAATTAAAAGTTTTGTGGAAATATTTTTACAATATTTGATTCACTTATTCTGTAGTAAATTATTTTAAGTATTGCACTTTAATACATTGTGTCCAGCTACTAACCTTGAGATAACCAGGGAATATTTATTAAAATAGGCATAATATCCAAGAATATTCTTTATATAGTTGCCATGGCTTTGAACATGTATCTCATTTTGATTTGCACCTTGCTTCATACAATTTGGAAATAGAAATACAAAGAGCCCCTAGGAAACCTCAGGGTTTTTATTTTTAAAAGGACATTAGTAGTCTTCTATTCAAACCTTAAAAACTGATACTGTAATAAAATGTATTTTGTGAAGGGGGATCTATTAGAAAGTCTTTCCTCTTAACCAGCTTTCCTACCTTTTTTCCAGTTGTTTTCTGTTTAACTAATTTGACTGACTTTTACTTTAAAACTTGAACTGTAGTCCAACTCCAGTTTTTAAGCACACTGAAAACTCCATGCTTCAACTCTTCTTAAAGACATGATGCTTCTTTTAATAGCTCAGATGAATGGTTTTATCTTCTAAGTTTTATATATCTTTCACACTTACAAAACCTTGGAAAGGAGGTGCTTAAAACTTTGCAAAGATGAATTGTACCCCATTTCAAACAATATTGTTTAAACCCAATTAGCTGTAAGGGATTATTTCAAAGGGGGGGGTGTTGTGAAGTAATTTACTCTGCAAACCAGAACTATTGTAGTTCAGGACTTAAAGCTACTGTATTTAGATGTGGGATTTGAATATACAGATTTCTTTTCGATACCTGTAAATACGGCTATATTCTTGTATTTGTACTGAAGTGTACAAAATGACACTTAAAGTAATAAATATGTTTTGACTATATTGTGCAGTTATTTCAGAACAATCTTTTGAAAGTCTTAGAGTGCATAATTTGCATTTGAGTAAGAAAATGCCAAATTACTGCTAAAATTTTAGTGTTTCAGAAGTTTCAACATAATTTCTTAGCACTATTTTAATGAAAAATTTGGCTTAAAGGTCTTTAAAGATCTGTAGACCCTCTTGCCATATCCCTTTTTCCTGATCTGAATTTTGGGAGTGCCCTCCAGTGGTCTGCCTAGAGCCCTTGGCTATAAGAATCCTACTTTTAGGTCAATTTCATCCAAATTGTCTTTAGTATTGAACTCTTTTCTTGAGCTCTGAACAGCAGTCAGTTTAGGTACTTGATTTAAGGTGGCAAATTCTCTAAAAAGAACTCTTGTACTTCAGAGTTTATTCTCCAGTGTCCCCGTTTCCAGTAGCTGTTACCAGTATCACTCCGCATTGCTTGAGATCCAAGCAGAGGAAGCATCCTTTCTCTCTAATACCCTCTCTGTGATCCATCATCAAGACCCACAAGCTCTCTCCAAAATTCTCCGTGTTTATCCCACTATTCCAATCCACAATCATCTTCTGAACCAGTCGACTGCCACAGCCTCCTAACATGTCTCTTTGCCACACATTCCTGTCCTCCAGGCTGTTCTCATACCAGAGTGAAATAAAAAACAACAAAAATAAAAACCCCATCATTCTGTTCATAACCTTAAATTAAAAAATCAATGATTTCACATACTACAAAATTGAAATCTCTTACCGTGGCTTGTGTTCAAGCCCTGGAATACTACCACAGTCTTGTCTGCTACATTCTCCCTCACTCACTGTAATCTCACTTGAGGATTTTTATGTTTTCTGTCTGGAAAATTTTGTTCTTAGACTTGCACAGCTAGCTGCCCATGCAGTCTCTGCTCAGAGGCCACCTCAAGCTTATTCCTGATCTCCCATCTAAAAGAACACCATCACTGTTCCTTCACTCGTTTGCTTCAAAAGAACAGTGCCTGATATGCACTAAGTACTCCAGAAATACATGTCGAATATATGTTTCCATAGCCCTTTGGAAACAAGTGACTTAAAATCTGATTTATTTTTTTCAAGTTTTGATTCTTGGTTTTTTCACCTTGGGAGATAGGAAAGAAACAGCAACTAGTTTCTTGGGGTTTTGTTTTGTTTTTTGTTTTTAAAGAAATTACTGCAATTTATAATGGTTACCAAAACCTAACTCTAAACCAGTTTCATTGTTACCATTATGAAATTTGATCTAAGAAATTTAATCAACTGATCCACTAGTAATTTGAGCGCTTTCACAACAGGATTCTTTGATACATCCATTTGGTTCAGATGATGCCTTCACATCCGACCACACCCTTCTGACTTTTTAGGATAGGGTGTGAGGCAAGAAACATTCAAGTCAACATTCTAAGATGTGTCACTGATAGAACATCTCTACCACAAATAAAGTCCTACAGGAAAATGGGATTTAGGAATACCCTGCTTTTGTGATGGGTGGAAAGATTTAAGATTTGACAGGCCCTTGATAACACCCTATGTACTTCATAAACAGGATCTTTTTCATTTTCTAAGGTGCCTAGTGTTGTTTCATTCGATCAGCCTGTGTGGCTGCATTAGGATCAAAAGTTTTCTTCCTCTTTTGGGTAGTTAACAGGATTATTAAGCTTGGATGAGAAAAGCAGAGTGCAAGGACAATTGTCTCTCGTGTATCTCCCAGACCTAGAAAAATCGGCACATACTAGGTGCTCAAGATGTTTGCATGAATGAGTGAATGAAATATATATTTTAAGTATTTGTTAAGTTTGTTGAAATTTGTATTTAATCTTTAAACATAATGTTTGGTTTTGTTTCGTTTTAAATCGGAGAGAGGGGAGTGAGCACAAACGGGGATTGGTAGGCAGAGGGAGAAGCAGGCTCGTCAGGGAATCATCCCAGGACCTTAGGATCATGATCTGAGCCAAAGCCAGCCGCTTAACTGGCTGAACCACCCAGGCATGCCAAGCATAATTTTTTCAAACTTTTTTTAAATTAAAAATTTATTACTAGGAACACCTGGCTGGCCTAGTTGGAGCACGTGACTCTTGATCTCAGGTTTGTATATTCAAGCCCCATGATGGCGTAGAGATTACTTAAAGCCTTAAATTATTAAAGGATCCTTGAACAGAGTCACTCTGAAATTTCAACAGGCCTCTTGCCTAAATAATTTTAAAAATGCCAATTCAGTCCCAGTCTACATTTCTCTAGACCTGTTCCAGAAGCCCAAGGGTTCCAAAAATGCCAAGTAAAATACTGGCAACGGAATTGCAGGATAAGCTAGCTGATGAGATACCACCCAGTGCTTAACAAAAGTACTCAAAGAGCTAAAGTCTTTCTCCACAAACATCAAAACAATGAAAGAAACATGAAACTTAAATAATCTTCAAAAGGTGGTTGGATGGAAAGAAAGGAAGATAGGAAATTTTGGTATAATTTAGCACATTTAATCATCCCAAATTAGAGTTCAGTCAGAAAATAGAAATCACCTTAGGTATTTCAAAAGAAGAGAATTTGAAACTAGCGGGGACCAAAAACCAAGGCAGGCCTTATTGGAGGACATAATAAAGGAGAGCTGGGAATATGGACAGAGGGCCAGCACGGAGGGAGCTGGATCCAAGGAAAATACAAAGCTGCTGCTGAAGAGGCCTTCTGAAAGCAGGCTGAGGGAGAATCCCGGGCTTTCCCCCCTTTGTCCTCTAGTTCTGCCTTGGTTGGCAGAACTTAGAAGCAAGAGGGCAAGAGAGTGGGACAGTCCCTGCAATGCTGAGAAGGGTAGAGAAAAGGGGAGCAAACAACCATTGTAACTTCTGACCCTACCTGTAGAGAAAGGGAAGAGTGAAAGTATGCCAGTTGAAGCCACGTTTCCTGATAATAATGGAACCATGTTTATGAAGTTCTAGGAAATGTGTAAGAAAATGTATTGTGGCCTGAATACTGTCTTCAGCAAATTGCTCAAATAACAAAGCAACAGTGACTCCCAAATGTAAAAGGGTTGAAGATTGCACTCATGAGACCTTGGAGAAAACCGTAACTGACAAAAGCTAACCAAGAGGTGAACGGAGAATGAAGATAAAAGCATTATTGGTGACATGGAAGCAATTCACACGTGCAACTACAGAATGATGGGAAATGTGGTACATCAATGTAGTGAAATGTGGCAAAGTGAAATAATAAAACGGGAGATGGTGAGAAGATGGGAGGAAATATAAGTGCATTCATTTTTTTCTTAGGGGGAAAGTCCAAAAGTGACTGATTAAGGAATAAAAAGGTGCTATGTCCTAGTAGACCAGGTTCTCACTCTAGCTGAAGCTTCCACTTAAGTGAAAGAAAAATGTACAAAAAAAAAATTCAGAATCCGGTACATAATGCATTATAAATACTGAAATAATTGTGAAGAATATAAAACAAGGTAATAAAGACCCGCAAAGGAGTGAGTGTTAGCGATTTTTAGATCATGTATTTAGGAAAAAACCTTGAAAAACATAGTTTTTGAGCTGAGATCTGAAGAATGAGAACAAGACAGGCATGTGACCCTCATATCATGCTTAATGACAAAACACTAGAAGCAGTTCCATAGCATTCAAAAACAAAAACGTTTATCACCTCTGCTACTTTTAAATACTGTTTGGCGGGGGGGCGCTTGGGTGGCTCAGTGGGTTAATCCTCTGCCTTCTGCTCAGGTCATGATCTCAGGGTCCTGGGATCAAGCCCCACATCGGGCTCTCTACTCGGCAGGGAGCCTGCCTCTCCCTCTTTCTCTGCCTGCCTCTCTGCCTACTTGTGATCTTTGCCTGTCAAATAAATAAAATCTTTAAAAAAATATTTAAAAAAACTGTTTGGGAAATAATAGTCAATGCAATTAGGAAAAAGAAATGTGCTATAAATATGGAAAGGAGGAAGACAATGATTACTTTCAGTGATGTATATACAGAAAATAAAAAGAAAGCTATTAAAAAAGAATTTAGTAGGAGGGCTAATTACAATTTTAATATGCAAACAATAGTTTTGTTACATAGAAAATAAAATGGAAGTATAGATTTAATTTACTATTGCAATAAAATTAAGACATTTAGGAACATCTCTCCAATAAATAGCATTGCAAAAATTATATTCACAAGCAAAATAATGAAATGGGGCTCCTCTTTTATACCACTTATGAAAATTTAACTTGAAATAGAATTATTTCAGGTCTTAAATGTAAGACCTGCAACTGTAAAAATCCTAGAAGAAAACATAGAAAAAAATTACACTGGTCTTGGCTGGTTTTTTGAATAGGATATCAAAAGTGACACAACAAAACCAAAAATGAAGTGGAACTAGGATCACCTGGGTGGCTCAGTTGGGTAAGCATCTGACTTATGATTTTAGCTCAGGTCATGATCTCATGGGTGCTAAGATCGAGTCCGGCCTTGGGCTCTGCACTCAGCAGGGAGCCTGCTTGAGGTTCTCTCTCTCCCTCCGTCCTTGTCCCCACTTTCTCTCAAAAAAATAAGTCTTAAAAAAAAAAAAAAGACAAGTGGAATAATACTAAGCTAAAAATCTTCTGCACAGCAAAAGAAACAAAAAGGCAATCTATGGAATGGGAGAAAAATCTTTGTAAATTACACATCTCACAAGATGTTTATAAATTACACATCTCACTACATGTTGATAGAAAACAAACAAAAAAACAACAAAAAAAAATAAAGCAACCAAACACAATTCAATTAAAAAATGGGTAAAGGACCTGAACAGAAACTTTTCTAAAAAAGATGTACAGGGGTGCCTGGGTGGCTCAGTGGGCTAAAGCCTCTGCCTTCAGCTCGGGTCATGATCCCAGGGTCCTGGGATTGAGCCCCACATCGGGCTCTCTGCTCGGCAGGGAGCCTGCTTCCCTTCCTCTCTCTCTGCCTGCCTCTCTGCCTACTTGTGATCTCTGTCAAATAAATAAATAAAATATTTAAAAAAAAAGATGTACAAATGGTCAACAGATACATGAAAAAGTGCTCATCACCACCAATCATCAGGGAAATGCTAATCAAAACCACAGTGAGATGTCACCTCACACCTGTTTGAATGGCTGTTACCAACAAGACAAGAGATAACAAGGATTGGTGAGGAACTCTTGGGCACTGTTGGTAGGAGCGTAAATTGGTGCAGCCACTATGGAAAACAGTATGGATGTTCTTCAAAAAAGTAAAGATCCAGTGATCTTGCTTCTGAGTATGTATCTAAAGGAAATACCACTATCTCAAAGAGATGTCTGTACTCTCATGTTCATTGAAGCATTATTCACAATAGCCAAAATATGTAAAAAAAACCTAACAAAGTTAGGACAAAGCATGAGTGGACAAAGAAAATGTATTTATAAAGTGGGATATTACTCAACCATAAGAAAGAAGGAAATCCGCCATTTGCCACAATGTGGGCGAAACTTGAGGGCATTCTACTAAGTGGAATAGGTCAGAGGAAGACAAATATTGTAAGATTTCACTTTCATGTGGACTCTAAAAAAAGCTGAACCCATAGAAATACAGATTGGTGGTTCCCAGGGGCTGAGGGGTGAGGAAAATAGGGAGTTGCTGATTAAAGGGTACAAACTTGCGAGGAGAAGATAAGTTCTAGGCATCTAAAGTATTGTATGGTGACTATAGTTAATATTTTGGCATGTACCTGAAAGTTTCTGATTGTATGTTCTAACTACAAAAAAAAAAATCATGCGTGGTGATAGGTTAAGTAACCTTATTACGGTAATCATTGTGTAACATATACATTTGTTGTTGTACGCCTTAAATTTAATATTACATGTCAATTATTTCTCAATAAAATGGAGACAGGAAAATATGTATATGTCTATGTGAAAAAATCTCTAAAGTTTTTCTGTGGGATACAAAATATAGCTTATGCAGCAAACATGCATGTTCTAGATCAGAAAACTCAATATTGAAAAAAGTGTCAAAATTCTCAATATGTTCAATGTAATTTCAATTTTTTTAGTGAGAATTTGTTAGAATAATACCTATGTTGGCCTTACTGGGGAAAAAAATTTTTAAAGGCCACTCAGGATGGCAGTTCAAGATGGTGACATAGGGAGATGCTGAGCTCAGCTCTTTATGGCAACACGGAATCTGTAGCTACAAATGAAACAAGAGGACATCTTTAAAAAATGTAAAAAAAACTCCTAAATGTTGGCCTAGAGACAACTGCACATTGGGCAACTGGAAGAAAACCCCTTCAAAATGGGTAGGAGACAATCTTACCATAAATCCTACCTCAGTGTGGCATCCCCACAATGCAGGGAACTCAGAATCCAGAGCTCCTAGAGGGGCAAGGCCTTTGGACCCCACATTGGGCATCCCAACTTTTGTGACATACACTTGAAGATGAGCCCCCAAAGCATCTGACTATGAAAACCACCGGGGCTTGTGTCCTGAGTCCCATACGTGTCTTGTGATCTGGAAAGCAGCTCAAAAGTCTTGGGCTCTTGGACTCATCCACCCCAGGGCTTAGCCAGAGGCAGTCAGTCTCACCCAGACTGGAGGCCTAGAAAGGAGGCCCGCCTGCTTATATTAAAGTCAGCCCGAGGGGCAGGTATCTAATTTAACACACACATCCAGGAGCCTGCTGGAACCCTTGCGGTGGAGACTGGTACCATCTTTAAACTCTCCCTTTGCTGTGCTCCAGTGTTTTCAGAGGCAAAGTTTTGACAGGTGTGGTACCCCAAGTTTTGTGACTGCTGCCAAGGGACACCTACCTCTCTGTCCACTGGCTCTAGTGGCTTATGCTCATGGGTACCCCAGGACTGTAATCAACAGAGAAAGTTCTTCGACAGCTACCAGGGGCCCAGGGAGGCAACAAGCCCACGAGCTCACTGTTTCTGTGAAGGAGGCCTATTAGCTGATCCTCATGACCGTGGCTGGGCTGGGCTTCTGATCAGGCACAAACCTTGGGACTTACTGTAATCCTTGCAGGGACCCTAGAGGGCCAGCTCTATCTTTACGCTCACCCTCTGCCGGGCTCCCGAGCGCCAGTGTCTTCGGGAGGAAGGCTTTAGAAACGGCTGGTGCCTTGGTTTCTGTTTCTCTTTCCCTCTCTCCTCGCACATCGCAGTGATGCTTGCGACTTTTTATTTGGGCAATCAAACATACGTGCGGCTGAACGAG
This sequence comes from Taxidea taxus jeffersonii, assembly GCA_003697995.1. Lineage (NCBI taxonomy): Eukaryota > Metazoa > Chordata > Mammalia > Carnivora > Mustelidae > Taxidea > Taxidea taxus. The sequence continues at coordinate 27,438 of RCUC01127690.1, forward strand.
CTGTGCAGTGAACACGGTGACTACTACCGTCTGCGTTCATTCTTTCCCACTGCCTGCCTCTCTGCCCCTCCCCGCCCAACCATTTCAAAGCCAGTTGCAGACATTGTGGCAATTACCCCCACATACTTCAGAGTGACTCTCCTAGGAGTGAGGCTATTATCCTGCATAACCATAACACCGTTGTCGCAAGAACAGCTGCAACTTGATGGCATTTGGGGTTAAGGAAAATTAGGGAAATACCCATTTGGAGGTCAAAGCAGGGCTGGTGTGGCTTTCCACTATGCAAGTAAGCTTTCAGAGTCGTTCTTCACAAGCGGACTCAAAAGTGTTACAATGAGGATGTTCTCTCAAAGCCCAGGTGTTGGAAGCTGAGTCAGGACAAGTAGGTCTCCGCGTCCTGTGGCCCGTTGGCTCTCGGCGGTCCTGGTGGTCCCGCCACCGACGCTAGGTGGCGGTGTGGGGCCACATTCAGCCGCACCATCCCGACCCGGTGGCTGGCTCCCCACGCAACTCGAGGGAGGGAGCAAGAGAATGGTTTCCTTTACGGTTTCAAAGGAAATGTCAGAACCGCAAACAGACCCCAAAGACACAGGAAGGGGCAAAATGACCAGAGAACTTGTATTCTTGAATGCACTTCTTTGGGGGCTTGTACAGAGCATTGTCTCAGGAGTCCGACCTACTGAATTCAAACCTAGGTTCTGTCCATGCGGAGTCAATTTGTCGCAGACAATCTACCTGACCCGGAGAAGTCCTGGTTTCGTCCTGTCCTGCGTAGGACTGCAGGGAGGGGTTAACGTGACAGCGCTCGGAAAGCCCTTAGCACAGAGCGGGACATGAAGCAAGGACACAGGCCATGCTGGCTTTAGCCCCTTGAAAACCACTCCGGTCCCCGCTCCGGCCAGCGGGTTCTCCAAAGCTCCCTGCGTGCTGGGTGCACGGCGGCGGCTGCTTCAGGGTTAGGTAGGAGGGCAGCACCCATGCGTTCAGAAGCAGCACGGAAACCCCAGGCCGCGTAGAGCCTGTCCCGTAAATAAAAAAGGACAAAGGTCCTGAACTGGGGTTCAGAAAACAGTGGCACAAAACCACCTGGAACTAACCAGTGGAGACAGTCAAGGCCCCTGCCTGCTTAACCGCGCCCCTTCCGGGAGCCCTGACCTCCTGCTTTGGCCCATGTGTGCAAGTCAGATTCCCCAGACAGTGCCGCGGTAAGGACTCCAAGGTCTCCACCTCCTCAATGGCATCTTCTCATGGAGCCTTTCCCCCATGACTCGCTCATTAGGCTACCCCTCTGGAAACTTGCCTTGTGACGTTTATCACTCTCTAAGTTTACAGTAATTCATCCGGGGGCCCCAGAAAAGGTTATCTCATTTTATTTTCTCTGTGTTTGTGGCTTCCCTCTCATGACTTGAGTACCGAGCCCCACAAGGGCAGAGACGGTGTCTGTCTTGCTTGTTACTGTCCCGCGCCCACTGCCGCTCTCAGATGGGAACCTTCTGAGTGCCCGTCCTGGGCATAGCAGTTCCTTGGTGGTTGGTAGCTCTTTCTTTGGCTCCAGGTTTATCGTCCGGTGTTTAGATCATAGAGGTAGAGTTTTTGGAGTTGGAAAACATCCTCAAGGTCACTATTCTGATGACCTCATGAGCAAACCACTCAGATGTGCCCTTGGACATGAGCAGTCTAGGACAGCTCCTAGGACATAGGAGAGGAACAGAGAGGAAATTTTGGGAGCCACACTGGACCTGCAGAAAGGATGTGCAGAAAGAAAGCTGTGTGCCTGCCCTCTTCCAGCTGTTCTGAAAAATCCAAAGACTTGTAGCCAGCAGAGGCCCGCTAATTACCCACTCTCATCATGCAAACAGGCTTGACTACGCTCAAGCCAAGCTGATCCGGTCCATACTGGTTTGGAAGAGAAGAAACTGGCTAGCTGGGAGGAGGAGAAGGGGACCTGGGGAAAAGTGGCCCAT
>RCUC01127692.1:0-10617 GCA_003697995.1 Taxidea taxus jeffersonii
TGATCTCGGGGTCCTGGGATCGAGCCTTGCATCGGGCTCTCTGCTTGGCGGGGAGCCTGCTTCCCTTTCTCTCTCTGCTTGCCTCTCTGCCTACTTGTGATCTCATCTGTCAAATAAATTTAAAAAAAAAATGTTCTTGAGATATGAGCTCAGGATCCATATTTCTAAATGCATATGTTTTATATAATGTGATTTTAAATATGTACATATAAATTGAAGTTTAATATATTAATATATGTTCTATAAGGTATTATATGTAATTATATTAACTTATTTAAGAAATACGCAATTTATTATTTTTAAAAGTGTTTTATGTATAATGCGTCATATACATTACATGTTAAAAAGATATGAATATTATATAAATTAAAGTAGGGATTTGACTACCTGTAGCAAAAAAAGCTTACTCAAGTTGGTCAAGAAGTTCGTATTTTGTTAAACAAAACCCGAGTTCGTTTCTCAGGTAAAGGTCTGGTTACATGGTCCAGACCGGCCTGGGGCTCCAAGGTGCTGAGTCTTGATTCTTGCTGACACCTGGCTCCACCGGGTGAGATCCCAACCTCAGGGTCCCACGTGTGGCATGTGCATATCAGGCAGCAGAGTAGAGGAAAGGAGTGAGCACTGCCTGGTAAGGAGAGCTTCCACAAGCTACTGTACCCAGTGGGCCGGACCTTAGTCACCTGGCTGCCCCCAGCTGCAGAAGAGGCTGGGGAATGTCCTTTTTCTGAAACCACGTGCCTCTCACAAAAGTCACGTTATTGAGAGAGGAAAAGAGAAGCAATACTGAGGTATATCCAGCCTCTGCTTGCACATAGGTAATAATCTGGGGAAAATATTGCAGAAAATCCTGAATCTATGAGGTACGCCCATCAACTGTCTGGTACGGTGGTGGCACAGGTCAGTTGGCAATGGTATGATAAGCAGTTCAATGTGAGGAAGAGGAAGAGAGGGAGGAGGAAAGATACTGGCCCAAATTTGGGAACAATCTGAATGTTCCCCAGCAGGAAATGGCTGAATAAGTTGTCGTTCATCCTTCCTATGAAGTACTTGCTCTGTTATTAAAGAGAACAAGTTAGCTCTATTTCCACTCTCCTGGAAGGCTGTAAATGCTTTATATTCTAGTGCTAAAGTAGAGGTCACAAAGGCAAGTTTACAGCCCTCTGTCATATATGCATGTGTTACGATCCCAGACAAAAGACTGACAAACCCCTCTGTATCGACACAGAAGAACACAATCTTTCCGTATCTCTTCCTGTGTGCATCTCAGGAAAGTGGGGGATCTTTATTACATCAGTTTTAGAAAGAGCGTTATCATTTCTACTTGCAGAGGGGAGAGTTTGTTGACTAAGAGTACTTAGTCAGTACTTAGTACTTTGAACTTAGTACTTTGAACAAAGTACTTAGAACTTTGGAGACCACGTTTCCTGGGTTCAAATCCCAGCTCAAGCCATGTAACCTTGGGCAGGGTATCTACACCTACCTTTGCCTCAGTTTCCTGCAATGTAATATATGCATGAAGTCAGCACCTGCTACGAAGGGTTTAAATGGGCTCATACGTGTAAGGTATCTGCTGCAGAGTAAGTTGTACATAGGGGAGGGCCATTTTTCTTCCTTTCAATTACAAATATTTATGACTTAAGGAAAAGGGAAACTTCACTTTATGCTTTGGGTGGTAAAACGCCAAACTTATTTTTATCGCTCTTAGAGCTTGATTTTGAAGAACATGGTGAAGCAGTTTATTTATTTATTGGGGGGGGCAGGGGTGGGAGGAGGGTCAGAGTGAGAGGGAGAGAGAATCTTAGGCAGGCTCCACTCTCAACACAGGGCTCGATCTCGTGACCCTAAGATCATGACCTGAGCCGAAATCAAGAGTTGGACGCCTAACCCACGGAGCCACACACCTTTACTTCTTCTCACTGTACCGAAGAAGTGGGACCAGCTTGGCCCATAAAGTGTCCAAACACTGAGCATCTCGTATTTACCAGCGTGAACTTTACCCTGTCTTCAGGGTCTCTTTGGAACTGGCAAATTGTCAGCGGAATTACCATTGGCTCCCCTGTCTCCACATTTTAATGATGAGGACACCAGCATGGGAAACAGAGGCACACAGTTAATGGCTTTATGAGAGAAAACTATGTCATCAGCCTAGGGAGGCGTGATGAATTGTAGTCTCCAGAGATAGAAACTGCCTCCCACCCCGAGCGCTTTGCCACTGACTTGTCAAGAATGTGAGCCTTCAATCCGGGGAGGCCTAGGATTGCTTCAGCCGGTGGAATAGGACAGAAGTGACCCCCATGTGACCGCCAAGCCTGGCTTATAAGAAGCCCTACAGTGACCCCCACCCTTGTGTGCAGACATACCCCTGGAGCCCCGAGCCATTCTGTAATGGGCTCAGCCACCCCAAGACCACCGTGCTGGAGAACTCCCCCCCACCACATTCCAGTGGTCCAGCTCTACTGCCACATGATGGCCCTGGTTGTCCTTTCCACCATGTGAGCGAGCCAGATGGCCTGTCCGGCCCAGCCAGTCTTCAAGTGACTGAGCCCCCAGCCAGCACAGGGATTGCAATCACCAGACAGCATCTACCTAAGTTAGAACTGCCCGGCCAAGCTTTTCCCAAAATCCTGACCTGCAAAATAAAATGGTTCTTTCTAGTCATGAAGTTATGGGGAAACTTTGTCCTGAAACAGTGGTAACTTGCTAAACAGTATACATAATTTTCAGTTGTCATCTAATATCCCGCCTGGAGGGGTGCAGCATTTTTCCTCTTCCCTGGGTGTGGTGGTGTGCAGATGTGAGGCCTGGAACCATCCAGACCTCCCCCTGGCATGAGGCACGGCAGTTCACTGATGAAGGTGGCCTGTTGAGGAACGCAGGGGCAGGGGAGGAAGAGCCATGGGCCACGAGAACATTCTTCAGTTGTGCTGGACCCCAAGCCAGACTTGCCCCCAGCGTTCCAGTTACGTGAGCCAAAAATGTCTCCTTTGATTGCTGCAAACTTGAGTTGGGGGTTCTCTTGTGACCAGGAGATTGCTTGCTCATGGTGACCACATCTGCAGCATTTTTGAGATTCTGGGTAATGTTTCAGAGGGATGTTGCTAAATCAGAGACTCCTGGGGCAGTCCACCCGATGAGTGACCCCTGGCTCCCCTGAGGCCTGGTGGGAAGAATTAGGAATGCTCTGCTTACAGAGTAGAAAACCAAGGAGAAACAAAACTGCCTTCATATACTCAGATGTCATGTAGAAGAAGCAGTCGTTTTGTTCTTCGTGGTTCCAGATTGTCCAGAACTGGAATCAACACGTGCCATGTTCATGAAGATCGAATTCAGCCGTGTATAAAGAAGGATTGTCCAACTCTTTGCGCTTCCCACAGCGGAAGGGCTGTCTAATGCTGGCTTCTCTCTCCCTGAAAACCTTCGTTGGTGACTGGCTTGTGAGACTGGGAAATAACAGCCGAGATCAGATGCTGTCACTACTACTTGCTATGAAAGATTAGGTTACATGATTTCCCTGTTTCTTCCAGTTCTGGAATAATATTATTTTGTGCTTCCTTAGATATGGGAAGACATACTTATTATGAGACCCAGGGGCAAGTTGTGAAGCCTCTCAGGCTCTGTTTCCTTATGCATAAAATGAAGATAACAATACTTTGCCGAATGATTTTTGTGAGCCTCAAATTAATATGTATGAAGATGCTTTGAAAACCAAAGCACTACGCATGTTATGTGGTATTATCATTTCCCGCCTTATGAACTCCCAGTGTGAAGAATGTGGTCAATTCCTTAAAGTTCTGTTTTGACCTATGCGTGGTTTAAGAAAAAGTACAGAAAAAAGTGATGGTGATCCAGATAAATCTATTTCGGCATGCCCTGCCCACCTAATTCTCTAATTTCTGTCATTGCAAATTCAGGTGAATTCGGCATCTTTTAATGGTGGCACTTGGAAGTTTCTCGCTGATTACGGTGACATGGGGCTACCACTCAGCCAAGTTGTAATTTTAGGGAGTCAGAGATAAACTGTGATCTAGAACGGGTCATTCTTGGTTACATCGACTCACAGATTGGTAGGGGCGCCTGGGAGGCTCTTTCGGTCAAGCATCCGACTCGAGCTCAGCTCAGGTCTTGATCTCAGGGTCATGAGTTCGAGTGCCACCTTGGGCTCCACATACAAAAAGACTCCTCCCCAAAAAGACTCACAACTTGGGAAGTGGATCTTTTCTCATCTCTACCAAGAGAAAGGCTGCACACGGAGAGGCAGATCTTGCAATTTACTCAAGCCCCACCGTCCTCCTCCTCCTCCTCTGTGTTTGCTGCCTAGGGACCCAGAAGGGGGGGCATCTCCTGTGCAACGGTGTTGTGAAGATTTCATTTGGCACACACAGTGGGCCAGAAGGCTAACCCAGCACACAGAGTGATTTGTGAGAACAGCCGTCCCCCCGGCCACTTCAGTGTCAACGGACAGGAGATGTCCCCGCCTGCTCTGTGCTTTTCAAATGGCATGTTGGGAGCTGCCCTTCCAGAACCGTTTTGCATTTTGGCTTCTCCTGGAGACGCCAGCTCCCGGGCGTGTGGGCCACCCACAAGAAGCCGTTCAGTCCGAGCTGTCATCTCTCCTCGTTAACACTGCTGCTTTGTCTCCTGCCTTATCTTGCCTTGAGCCCAGCACAGAGTGGTCACTGTATCCTCCCCGGGCCAGAGCCCCCACAGAGTGTTAGGGGGCTTTTGTTCAGAGACCCTCTCCTGTCTGGAGCACTGTTCCTGGTGGCCGTGAAACAGTGTGGCTCTGTGGGAAAGAGAATGACACAAATTTACAAGTGTTTTAAACTCTCACCCAAGCCACCGAGCAAGTGGAGTGTGAGTAAAATTAATTTGGCATTCTGAGAAAAAAAGAAAAAAAAAGGGAGAGGGTGCCAAATGAAGATAAGACAGAAAACTTTTATGGTGTTTGAAAAACCATCTCTAAATAGGGACCCTGCTCTTTGCTTTTCTCGAAGGCAACAAAATAAGCAAGTAAGTGGTTCATTAGCCTGTGTAGGATTCTTTTGTGCTTTTTCCCCTCCGTTTGGTTTGCAGAGGAGTTTCTGTGAGGTTTAATATGAAATATATGAATCTCTAGAAGATACTCCACTGAAACTCCCCGTAGGGTTGGTCTAGCTGGGAAAAAATGACTTTGCAGCCACCGGCGAGGTGGGGCCTAAGATTTGATAGCAAGGCTTAGTTCCTTCTGGCTGTGTGGCCTCAGACTTTTTGCCTTTATCTCACTTGTTCTAAGTCCAAAGGAACAGTGCTGCCCGTAAAACCAACTGACTGCTGATTACCTACTTCCGCACCGTATTTGCAAACATTCCCATTTCTTTTTCTCCATTCTTACTATCCAAGGTAGTGCATGCACAGGTTAGAAAATGGAATGGGACAGGGCCCCCTTCTCATGAAAAGCAAAACTGCTGTTGCCCTATACCTTCCCACTTCTCAGAGTTAACCGCTTATACTTGTGTAAGCTGCATTTTTTTTTTTTAAAGTAGACTTAGAGCAGTTTTGGGCACAACAAAATTGGGCAAGCACAGAGTGCCCATACAACCCCCGCCCCCTGACACAAGTGTGCACAGTCTCCCTCGCCATCAGTGTCCCTCACCGCAGTGGTACGACTGTTACAGTTGATATACTTACGTTGACACATCACAGTCACCCAGAGTCCGTGGTTTACATTCTGTGGGTCCGGACAAATGTATCCACCATGATAATATCATACAGAATAGACTCACGGCCCTAAGGGTCCTCTGTGCACCCCTATTTGTTCTCCCTTCCCCCCACCCCATGGCAACCACTGATCTTTCTGCTGCCTCCATAATTTTGCCTTTTCCAGAATATCAGATAGTTGAAATCGTACAGTACGGAGCCTTTTCAGATTCGCTGCTTTTTCTTAGTCTGTATTTAAGGTTCCTCCCTCTTTTCGTAGCTTCATAGCACATTTCTTTTTTGCACTGAATACTCTATTGCCTGGACATATCACGGTTCCTCCTTTCACCTCCTGAAGGACATCTTGGTGGCTTCCACGTTTTGGCGATTATGAATAGCGCTGCTGCGAACAGCTGTGTGCCGGTTTGTGTGTAGACATGATTTTTCAACTCATTTGTGTAAATGCCAGGGGATGCGACTGCTGAATCTTGGCAAAGAGTATGTTTAGTTTTGTAAGGAACTACCGAACCGTCTTCCCCAGTGGCCGTGCCATTCTGCATTCCCACCAGCAATGAACGAGCGTTCGTATTGCTCCACTTCCTCCTCGGCAGGAGGGGTTGTCAGCGTTTTGGATTTTAGCCGTTCTCATTGGTGTGTCATGGTCTCTCATCGTTGTTTTAAATTGTCGTTCCCTGATGACAGGTGGTGTGGAACGTCTTTTCATATGCTGATTTGCCATCTGTTTATCTTCTTTGGTGAGGTGTCTGTTCAGGTATTTTGCCCATTTTTAATCGAGTTGGTTTTTTATTCTTGAGTTCTTTGTCTATTTTGGATAACAGCCCTTTATCAGATATATATTTTGCAAGTATTTTCTCTCAGCCTGTGGCTTGTCTTCTCATTCTCCTGACATAGCCAGTTTTTGGTTTTTCAAATTTTTTTTTTTTTAAGATTTTGTTTGTTTGTTTGAGAGAGAATGAGAGCATGAGAGGGGGAAGGGCTGGGGGAGAAGCAGATGCCCTGCTGAGCAGGGAGCCCGATGTGGGTCTCAATCCTGGAACTCCAGGATCATGACCTGAGCTGAAGGCAGTCACTCAACCAACTGAGCCACTGAGGTGCCTCTGGTTTCTCAAATATAGACATTTTGTTGACTCCTCCTCTAACAGATGAGGATTTAACTCATAACTTCACCTCCTCGTAGAGTCTTTTTTTTTTAAAGATTTTATTTATTTATTTGTCAGAGAGAGAGGCAGAGAGAGAGAGAAGGAGCACAGGCAGACAGAGTGGCAGGCAGAGGGAGAAGCAGGCTCCCCACTGAGCAAGGAGCTCGATCCCAGGATGCTGGGATCATGACCTGAGCCGAAGGCAGCTGCTTAACCAACTGAGCCACCCAGGCGTCCCTCCTCGTAGAGTCTTAATGTGACTTCTTTAAGTTCCTTTCTTGCCTACATCCTTTATTTCAGTAACATTTTCCATGTTTATTTCTTGTTTTGTCAGTTGTATATAGTATCTTTGAAACTCGCCATTTGCAGGATGAGGTTGGATATTATTGTCACTACCATTTCTACCAGCTTTTTCTACCTGTGGTCTACCTCCCCATGTCTTTCATTTGTACTTTCACTTTTTCTTAAAGCTTTTTAATCTTTTTTTTTCCTTGAAGATTTTTTTTTAATTTATTTGAGAGAGAGAGAGAGAGAGCATAAGTAGGGAGGAGAGGGAGAAGCAGGCTCCCCCTTGAGTAGGGAGCCCGATGCAGGACTCGATCCAAGGACACTGAGATCTCGACCTGAGCTAAAGGTAGGTGCTCAACCAACTGAGGCACCCAGGCATCCCAATCTTTTTAAAGTAATCTCTACACCCAGTGTGGGGCTCGAACTCACAGCTCTTAAAGAGCAAGAGTCACATGCTCATGCTCTACCTACTGAGCCCACCAGGCTCCCCTCTACTTTAACTTTTTTGCTAGCTGGGATAATGTTCCAATGTTCTATAAAATCATCTTGCAGATTGTGTATAGATCAATTGAAATAGTATCAATGTAATTGTAACTATATATATATATTCCCTGCAGAGTAAAGTCATCTGTTACAATTTTGTGACCTTTCTTATGCAACTTCTTGTTTTTGTGAAGTTTCTGGTTTTCTCACTGTTTTTATTATATCCTCATTCTCTTTCATACTCTTCATCAATTAGATATTCTTTCAAAGAAACTTGCCTCAGAGGCACTTTATCCTCTTGACCCAGTTTGGATTTGTTCTCCTGACTTGCTCCTTGGGTACCATCTTGAAACTCCCCTTGACTGGTCTGCTCTGTTAGAACCTCTGCACTTGGGGCGCCTGGGTGGCTCAGTGGGTTAAGCCTCTGCCTTCGGCTCAGGTTATGATCTCAGGGTCCTGGGATCAAGCCCTGAATTGGGCTCTCTGCTCAGCAGGGAGCCTGCTTCCCCTGCTCTCTCTGTCTGCCTCTCTACCAACTTGTGATCTCTCTATCTCTGTCAAATAAACAAATAAAATCTTTAAAAAAAAAGAACCTCTGCTCTCCCCGGATCATTCACCTTCTCTCTTTCTCTCTGGTTTACTGGTTTGTTTTCAAATAACTGACTTAGAAAGGGTGTTAGAGTTTAATTTTTTTCTGAGTCTTCATATGTTTTAAAATATATTTTCTACCTCTATGATTGGTTTATAGTTAGGGTGGGGATAGAATTCTAGATTGAAAATCGTTTTCCTTCAGAACTTTGAAGGCATTTGCTTTGTTGCCTCCGAGAATTCAGTATTGCTACAATATGGCCAGTCTCATGCTCATACCCCTTCCCCAGACTTGTAGGCGTTCTTGGTGTTCTGAAAATTTATAGGCAGCATATTGTACCATCATGTGGGTCTTCTTCGTATTCATATTCAGATCCACTCAATATTCTTCATCTTTGGGAAATTCTTTCACATCAGTCCTTTGGGAATTTCCTCCACTCCGTTTCCATGGGTCTATATTTCTGGTCTTTTTTTTTTTTTTTTCTTTTAAAGATTTTATTTATTTATTTATTTGTTTATTTATTTATTGAGCATGTGTGCACACAGAGGGAGGGACAGAGAGAGAATCTCAAGCAGACTCTGAGCTGAGCTCAGAACAGGACTCGGGGCTCAATCTCACAACCCTCAGATCATGACCTGAGCTGAAATCAAGAGTCAGATGCTTAGCCTACTGAGCCACCCATTCACTCCTATTTCTGGATCTTCTGTTACTTGACTGTGTGATCTTTTGGATTGGCCCTGAGTGTTTATCTTTTCTATTTCCATCTTGTTATCATTTTTTTCTACATATTGGGAGAGTTCCTTGATTTTGCATTCCATCCTTTCTGTTGAATCTTTTAATTAAAAAAAGAAAGTATTTAAAACTTTTGAGAGCTTTTTCTTGTGTTGTCTTTTTCTTTCTTCCAAGCATTCTGGCCTTGTTTTAATGAGTGTAGATCCCCTTGAAACTCCAGCTCTGTCAGTGAGGTCATCCTTGAGCTCCCTCTATAAATGAGCCTTCTTCCTCATCAGCCCCTTCCTTGCCAGGGCTCTCTACACTCCAGGCCTTTTGCACATTCTGTTCACTCTTTCTTAGTCTACCCTTATGCCTTTAATCTAAACTAGAGGTACTTTTGTTATAATTCACTTATGCTGATAGAGTAGGTAGTTGATATTCAGAGCTGTTGCTCAGATGAGAGGTCCATACAAGAGCTCAGTTAGGGAGTCATCAGTATATAGGTGGTATTTTAAGATCATGAGATGGAGTAGAATCACCAGGAAAATAATTTGTAATAAAAGAAGAAAAAAGGCCCAGGACATAGGTCTGAAGCTTCTGACAAGTAGAAGCAAAGAGAGAAGGAGGAGCCAGCAAAGGAAGAGACAGAGGACCACTGCTGGGTTAAGAGAGAAACCCAGAGAGTGGGACATCAGAGGTGTGCTTTAGAAAGGAGGGAACTGTGCCAGCTCTGCTGAGAGGACTGATGATGTCTGTTGTGCTGGCACACATGGAGGTCACCGATGGCCTCAGCAGATAGGGTTTTGGTTGAGTAATGGCAGTGGGTAGAGGAGTGAATGACGGGAAGAACGGAAGACAACCAGTAAACAAGATCAGATATTAGCTGGTGGGTGATGTGGATTCCAGATTTCTTTTGTTAAAAGCTTTTATTTTTAAGCAATCTCTACACTCGATGTGGGGCTTGAACTCATAACCACAAGATCAAGAGTCACATGCTCTACCGACTGAGCCAGTCTGGTGCCCCAGATTTTTTTTTTTTTTTTGTAATTGAGGAGAGTTAAGTATGTTTAAATGCCCATCAGAAGGATCCAGTGGAAAGGAAATGCTATTTCAATAAGCCATAGATATATTGGGGACATTGAATGGATTAAATAGGTATGTTGGGAGGGGGAAAAAATCCAAAATGAAAAGGTTGGATATGTTGATTTGGACACTATTATGCCTGACCCTGAAAGCCCAGGGAGGAAGTTTGACATTGATGCATCTGGCGGGTGGGGTGGGGGTGGGGGGGGAAATGCTTACGGATTCTGAAACAGAACAGCAAGCGAGATGTTTAAGGCATATTGGTCCATTAGGTCTCCAAGCTGGGTCTCCAAGACTGGAATCAGGAGGACTTGTGAGCACAATTCAGACATTTAGATGAAGCATTCTTAAGGACCTCGACTGGATCCATACCAAAAGGAAAACAAAGCAAAAATATGGAAACATTTCCAGAAACAGCAGATTTTAGGGTTTTAGGTTTTGGTTGGTTACCAAAAAGGAAACAGGGGAGGACTTTTAAATATATTTTTCTTTTAAAGAGTTTTTTTTATTTATTTCAGAGAGAGTGATCAGGAGAGCGCAAGCAGGGAGAGGGGCAAAGGGAGAGGAAGAAAGCTCCCTGCTGAGCGGGGAGCCGGATATGGGACTCGATCCTAGGACCCTGAG
>RCUC01127694.1:0-21150 GCA_003697995.1 Taxidea taxus jeffersonii
GCAATGACCCTTTAAATGCTGAGCACCGGGGCACCTGGGTGGCTCAGTGGGTTAAGCCTCTGCCTTCGGCTCAGGTCATGATCTCAGGGTCCTGGGATTGAGCCCCACATCGGGCTCTCTGCTCAGTAGGGGAGCCTACTTCCTCCTTTCTCTCTGCCTGCTTCTCTGCCTACTTGTGATCTCTATCAAGTAAATAAAAAAAAAAAATTAAATGCTGAGCGCTTTCTGTGTGTAAGGCACAGCCAGGTCCCATGGGGAGAGGGCAAAAAGTGAACCAATCAAACAAAATGCACTTGCTTTTTAGTATTAGGCTTCTATTTTTCTCAAAGTATCTTCATCCCATATAAGAATATATCTTCAATACATGAACTGTCCTAGGTCCCCACCTACTCTGTAACCCACACACAATGCAGGTTACATGAGCTGGCTCTCACACTCAGGAAGCCAAAAATCCCAAAGAGGACAGTTTCTGCCCCCTGGCTGCCATAGGAAGGTAGAGAAGACAGTGGCAGAGACAGGATCAGTGATAACAACCATGTTCTTTGCTACCCGAAGTTTGAGCATGTGTAGACGGCAAGTGAGAATTTATGACCATTATCCTTTTGCCATCCTGATTCAAATTTGTGAAGTTTAGCAAAGGAAGGGACTCATGTAAGGTAAGAGGAGTCTGCAGATGAGACAAACATGGGCTCCAACGGGTCAACAACCAGATTCAGACACGGACAGCTCCCGAGCCCAGCTCAGTATGCTACCAATACCATGAAGAGGAAGAGGCCCGTTCTTCTCAGATGCACATGAAGTGAGGTTTGCTGGTCATTTGTGACTCATACACTTACCATTAAGACAGCTGTTCAATAAATGTGCAATAGTCCTTTCCATAGTATAGGCCTGGCTCACAGTCTGGTGTTACTCTTATCCCTGCATGGACCTCAGGCCCTGCCGCTGTCCCCCTGGACTCGCTCCTTAGCTGAGCAGGACTAGCGATGGGACTCTGGGTGTGCCAGTGCCTCTGGAGGGATCCAAAGCTACTCGCCTATGTAGAGATACTTCTGTCAGGAAATGTCCTCCTGCTCCCAGCTTTGCTTGTTGTCTGTTCCTGAATCCCCGTGATAACGGCTTCTTCCCTGGTTCTAAGTTATATTTGACCATGGCCTTACAGCCCTATCTCCTGGACACCACCTGCTGCTCGCATCTAATTATCTGTCCCATCTCTGACCTCAGGCTCCAGTCGCTCCCACACTGCTTGATGCCACTGCCGGCCAGGCTCAGTAACAGCAAAGGAATTCACAGGACCTAAGTCGACGGTGAGGAAGAAGAAGGAGTACTCTAGCAAAGGAGAAAAGCCTGACTGCCATTCCATGGTGTCATGGATAAATAAGTAGTCTGGCTTCCTGGGCAGAATGTAATAAAATCACCCAAACGGACAGGATTTGATTTATTTTCACCATTACTACTATTACTAATACTTTTATTGTCAACACATATTTGATCTTTAAGAGAAAAACTTATAAACATATGGCAAGAATTACTGCTATAAATGCCAGTACCATTAGATCAGAAGAATAAAAAATGCTCTGGAGAAGAGCTCTGTAATCAGACTGAGATAATTTTCAGTAATGCACTTTCCAAACTAATGCACTCTCCAGTCTGAAGTCTTATTTAAGTAAATGAGTATATCTGACTGCTGACAGCACTGTCTTTTTAGGACAGTTTTTGAAAGCTTAATTTTAAGCCAGCTTGGGCATCTGTGGCTAATATCTTCATTTTTAATTTGCTTCAGTATACAAGTGTTTAATAAACAATGGAGTGGATTGCTCTGGCTTGAAGACAGGGTCATATTTCCCATCAATCAAAAGAAAATTTAGATCTTCATCATTTTCAAACACACTAAATCTGAGTTTTTTCCTTAATAAACCAATTTTACTCCTCTGCTCATGTTGTCACAATCATGGCAGAAATTAGCGCTGTAAGCTAGCTATTGAGTGCTCAACAGGAAGCATTAGAATGGGATTCTAATGATAACGAAGAATTTGCTATTATTGTCCTGCGGTGTGTGTTTGACTGAAGATTCATTCTGGTGGAAACAGGTGCCCTGAATTACCCCTGGTACTACAGTGTGGTGAAAATCATGAAATGAAAAATAAAAACAAAGCAAATGTGTATTTCAACACAGCTAAAAACTCGACTACACTTGCTGAGACTGGTAATATATGCTGGGCTTATTTAAATCACCAAAATTGCTGTAATTAAACTTCTCTCTAAATCAGACTTGTATAAGAGTCAGAAATCTCCTATAATTAACTTATCTGTAGAAGTAATCAGACAATAACTGCGGGTGTATTTTAGGAACCACTAAAACTACAGTAGCTGTTGAATGTAATGATTATAATAAATCTTTAACAGCCGTTCTCTTACAACCTCTTTTCACAGCTGCAAGGGGGGTGGGGGGAAGGGATACTTTTCTCGAAGCTTTTCCCAGAACTGGTTTAAGTGTGCTAGTGCTACATCGTGCTTCAACACTCTGGGAAACTTACAGTGGCGTCGTGGCGTGGTCTGAACTGAACCACCAGCCTGTGTCAGTTACATCTAGGGGGGCTGCTGGTACTAACAATGAGGAACAGATCATCTATTAGGGACCGATAAAGACAGTGAACCGAAGCACCTCCAGCAGGCAAGTATGAGACAGAAGTCCTACTTAGACCAGACAATAATTAAGTTGAAGGCAGTGATGCCCTGGTTGAGCCCATGCAAAGCACTTTCAGAAACCCAAGTCATTGCAGCTTGGTGACAGGTGTCCTCAGGAACAGGTGCTACATTATCTCAGTAAGATAAACGAATGAATGACTTGACAGAAGAACTACGCTCCCCAAGCCAAGGCCATTGAATCAAGTCCAAAAGTTTTTGTGCAAATTTAATTACAATAGAAAAATATATGAGAGCAAGGAGATATTACTGGAACATTCAAAGTACTATAACAGGTGAGAGAAGGCCACTCTCATGCATTCACTGGCACACTTACTTGTTTCAACAATTATGCATCTGTAAAGCTTTGCACACACAGTTAATAGCTAAAGAACCAACTGTGAAAATACTTTTGCGATATAAAAACTAACAAGGAAATTAATATCAATATTAATGAAACCTTGAAAACCAATGAGGGGAAAAAAAAAAATAGGATTAGGCAGTTTGCAGCAAGGGACTCCAGAACAGCTTACACATTTCAGATGTTCAGCCTCTCTAGTATCTGGAGAATGTTAATATTCATATTTCATTAAATCTACAAATTATCACCAATTTCCATTAAATCAATGAAATGTCAAAACAACTATTTGGGGCACCCGGGTGGCTCAGTGGGTTCATCTTCTGCCTTCGGCTCAGGTCGTGATCCCAGGAATCTGGGATGGAGCCTGCATTGGGTTCCCTGCTCAGCAGGGAGCCTGTGTCCCCCGCCCTGCCCCACCTCTCTGCCTACTTGTGACCTCTCTCTCTCTGTCAAATAAATAAAAAATATCTTAAAAAAAAAAATAAATAAAACAACTATTTTGAAGGCCCTGGAAAATGACCAAAGATATGTAGAAACTTACAACAGGAGACTTTATTCTTTCTTTTTTAGGTTTTATTTATTTAATTGAGAAAGAGGGAGTGTGTGCATGCTCAAGAGAACATGAGAGAGAGAGAAAGTGTGAGTGCACACACATGAGCTGAGGAGGGTGTAGAGGAAGAGGCAGAGGGAGAAGCAGGCTCCCCACTGAGCAGGGAGCGAGATGCATGCGGGGCTCAATCCCAGAACCCTGGGATCAGGACCTGAGCCAAAGGCAGATGCTTACCCGCCTGAGCCACCCAGGCACCCCCAGAAGAATCTATTCTTGAGAGACAGTCTCTACATTGGATAAGAATGGTGAGTTTGTGATTTTTTGCTCCCAACCATCCCAAGTCCCACGTCAGGCAGTGGAAAACTGAGTCCTTCCCCACTGAAGAGGGCAGATCACAGCATGAAAAGAACAGAGCAGATGAAAACTGAAAAGGGAAATCTTGGATGCAAGAGAGCCACAGAAGGGCCGAGATCCAAAACTGGAGAACAAACTCGGCACAAATCCCGGGCTGACTGATAACTTTCTATCTTCATGGGTAGCTCCTGGGAGACTGGTGAAAAAGCAGGCAGAACCTCGATGAGGATGGACTAGTTCTATATGGCTGCAAAGCAAAGTACCCCTAAACCAGCAGCTTACAACCACCATAAACATTTAGTATCTTATACAAGTTCCGGGCTACCTAGACCTACCTAAAGGCTGCTTATATATTCTCATGACAAGGCAGCCAGTTTCCTCCAGAGCAAGCGAGTGATCCAAAGGAAAGACAAGGTAGAAGGTGCAATGTTAGCCTTGGGATTCACACTCTGTCAGTTCTACATTGCCCTATTAGTCACACAGGTCAGCCCTATTCGATGGAAAGAAGACCACACAGAGGCTGGAGTACCAGGAGGCAAGAGTCCCTGGGGGCCTTCCCAGAGGCTAGCTACTGCAGAAATCTACTTTTGAAAGACAGAACTCTGGCGAAATGTGCATATTTGTTGTGTTTTACCTGAGTACATTTCTCAATACCCATCCAGTTTGCCTAGAAGAAATTCGAAGTCCTAATGGCTTGAAGTACAAGACAGCAGCACTTCAGGCTGGCAAAGTGACTGGAAATTCAAACAGTGCATCTCAGAAAGAAGCCCCCAAATCAAGGTATGAATTCTGCCCAAATCTGTAGCAGACCATTAAACCACACAGGCTCAGGGCACCTCCTGTCCTACTCTCCAGAGAGCTGAACTTAAAAAAAACAGTAGCTGGAAGTCAACAAACCTGAGCAGAGAAAGTGGTTGCTTCACATTGCAGGGAGATGGATTTTTTAGTTTGAATCCAAGCAAGTTAATGGTGTATAGGTCCTCAATGATCCTCAAGGGAAAAAGAAAATTCCAGAGTTGCCACTCTGTGTATTCTATACACAATCCAGCTTTTACCCTAAAATTCCTAGACACGCGAAGAAACAGGACTCTCCTGATCCACACTCAAAGGGAAAAAAGCAGTCAGTAGCAACTGTCTCCAAGTGTGCCCAGATGCTGGGTTTATCAGAAAAACATTTCAAATGGGTGACTGTAAGTAAGTATAAACATTTTTTAAAAAACATGGTATTAATGAGTGACTAAATACGGAATCTCAACAGTGACATGGAAACTATACAGAAGAAGCAGCTGGAAATCTAGACTTGAAAAGCAGAGTAGTTAGAATGAAAATTTTACTCCATGGGCTCAACAGCAGATTTGAAACAGCAGAAGAAAAATTCACTGAACTTGAAGATAGAGCAATAGAAAGTATGCAATCTAGGCAAATAAAATGATAAAAAAAAAAAGAACAAAGTTTCAGAGACATGGAGGACATTATCATGCACTCCAACATGGAATTCTACAACAAGTAGTGGAGAGGAAAAGAAAAAAAAGTTTGAGGAAACATGGCTAAATACGGCTGAAAAATACTGAACTCACAAGATTTTTTGATAAGAATTAGACAAGCACCTCTGTGAAGATAACACGAAATACTGTACATTCTAGACAGATAAGGTTCATTTGCACAGTGATATTTCTGTCTATAAACTCTTCCCGCCCATCATCTGGGCCATTTGCATTTTATAATATTACTGTCAGATGAGGAGGTAAGGAAGTGAAAGGATAATATCACCATCAGATGAAAAATCACACGAAATCACATGTTTCATACCATAACTATTTATTCAACTCCTCTTATATTCTTATATTATGGTTAGGTGCTATTGGAGGGATGTGACGGTTTAATTTGATGTGTCAACTTAGCAAAGCCATAACCCAGATTTTGGCCAAACATGTCTACATGTTGCTGTGAAGATATTTTTTAGATGAGATTAACACTTAAATCTGTAGTCTTGGAGTAAAGCAGATTATCCTCCATACTGTAAATGGGCCTCATTCAATCAGCTGAAGGCCTAAAGAAAAAGACACACACAGCCCCGCCCCTCCCACAACCACCACCAAGGAAGAGGAAACTGTCTCCAGACTGCCTTTGGCTTTGAGCTACAACATCAATTCTTCCTTGGGTGTCTAGCTTGCCTGCCTATCCTGCAGATTTTGGACTGGCTAGACTCTATAATCATGTGAGTCCATTTCTTACAATAAATGTGTGTCTTTGTTTCTGTCTACACATACACACACCCTATTATATTGATTCTGTATCTCTGGAGAACCTTGACTAATACAAAATGGAAGAGGGTGTTATGGTTCCTACCTTTTAGATGCCTTCTGTCTAAAAATTAAGGAAAAAACTCAAAATACATGTTAAAAATCTACAAACACAGGGTGTCTTGGGAGTACAGAGGTAAAGTACATCTTCTGGTCTAGAGTAAGAGATAGGGGTGTAATCAGGGGAGGCTGCCTAGCAGAGGTAACCTCTAAGCTCATTTCTAAGGAGGAGGACCTTTCCAGGAGGATGTGAAGAGGGGAGGCTGGAAAGAGCATTGTGAACAAAAGAAAGCCATAAGCTTCAGGTGTTGTACTAATAAATTCAGTTTTTATCCTCAGGACGATGGTGAACACTTTGCCTCAGATATGTTCCATTCAGCTGTAAGAATCCCAGGAAAAACTTTACTGACATATGTTTTTTAATATCAAGACAACTCATTGAAGCTTGACTGCTGCTCGTGTTGGTTCTATCTCTGTTTCCCTAATGATCACAGAAAACCCTGAGGTATCCATACAAGGTACTAGTTGCATCAAGCTAATTTACTGGCTATATTATAATCTTCTAGGTCTTTCCTTGAAGTTGCTTTACAAATGGGGTTTCTGTTAGTGTAACTGTGACTTGTTTTCTAGTGCCACCTGGTGTTCTGTTAGGGCACTGATTATCACTTTTTAAAAGAATACAAATAGCAACCAGGACATCTTTAAATGCCTAAAAGACAGTCACAAAATATACTGTTTAAGCGTATCCTTAATTTTTTTTTTAAAGATTTTATTTATTTATTTATTTATCAGAGAGAGAGAGCACAGGCAGAGAGGCAGGCAGAGGCAGAGGGAGAAGCAGGCTCCCTGCCGAGCAAGGAGCCCGATGTGGGACTCCATCCCAGGACGCTGGGATCATGACCTGAGCCGAAGGCAGCCGCTTAACCAACTGAGCCACCCAGGCGTCCCAAGCGTATCCTTAATTTTAATGAATAATACAACAGGATATTAAGTATTGGTCTAAATCAAAGAAAAATTTCAGGAAAAGTCCTTTATTCAAATGCAATTATAATACACACACACACACACACACACACACACACAAACACATACACATATAAAGCAAAAATACATTTCCTTTTTGCTGGCACAGGTATACTGTTGCTTCTCAAGTTCCTTTAAAGACTCACAAATCCTCAACTAATAACTGACTCTTGATCTATGTTAAACCAGCCACGTGTTGCATACTTTCACGTTCAATGAATTGCTCAAGCACTCTTTTTAAGAAGCTCTGATCCATTTTTGACTTCTGTCTTTCTTTCTCTCATACCTATCTTAACCGTTAGCAAATTCTAGTGACTTCACATGCAAATACATGGAGAATCCAACCACCACTCACCTCCATTATGCCACATCCTAATACCAGCCCTATTACTCCCTCCTGGGGTCTCCTACGTGGTCTCCTTGCTTCCAATCTTGCATCCCCAGAGCCAGAATGAGCCTGTTGAAACATGAGGCTCATCATACCAACCTTCTGCTCTCAATCTCTCAGCAGCCATCTTGCTCAAGTTAGTACACAAAATCCGTAAGGGTGGCAGCCCTCAAAGCCCTGTGTGATTCAGACCCTGCAAGCCCTCTGAATTCACCCACTCCTATCCCTCCTCCTCCCCCATTCCCACTTGCCACACCAACCTCCTCACTGATGCTCACACATGTCTAAGCACACTCCCTCGGGGACTATGCATGTGCTGTTCTATCCCTAGACTCTGTTCTCCTGGATGTTTGCACAACTTGTTCCCTTCATCTTGAAACGTCACTGTCTCTGAGGCTTCTCCACAGAGCAACACCCCTGCCCACTGTCATTCGTTGTAGTCTTTTCCTGTTTTATATTCCTTTTCATACTTACCAGTGTTATATTCTAATTTTTAACAATTACATATCTAACCTTCCCCCACAAACACACATACACTAAATTGCAAGCACCAGGAGAACTGGGACTTTGTTTTTATTGACTATGTTAGCCCCGGTGCCTACAACAGGGCCTGGCACATAGTAGGTGTGCAGAATGTACTCAATAAATGGACGAATAAAAGTGACTGAGTTGACAACCATTAAGTTGTTTTTGCTGCCATTGCTTTGTATTTTATGCATTTTGTGGTTGTGGAAGATGGAATATGTGGGAAAAGATGACATCCAGTGGGGAGAAACAGATATTGCAACTTTATCTAAAACAAACAGAATCTGATTCAATTTCAGAATCTGGCAAATAGGGCCTCTTTTGGAATAAATCCTATTTCAAACCCATGACTCTCTAAAAGGAAAGAACATAGAATTATCAATTCTAAGTAAAAGCAAAATCTTCTGCTCTCATCAGCAGCTCCTCAACAATACTCTCGAGGGGAGATCACACAAGCAGAGAATCCAGCAACCTTATATTTAATCCTGAGACAAATTCGTAATGGCCATTTAAAACAAAAAACAAAAAACAAACAAAAACAACTCCACTTCTATTATTATGAAACTGAAGTCTGACTATTAAAACACATTCCATTTTTTTACTACATGTTCCAAAAACGGAGTATTTCCTCTTCCTTCTTCCCCATAGTTAATAGCACCCTACAAATCTGAGTAAAAAAGAGGATGGAATTCCCAAAGCAGACAATGAATGTCAATGGATTTTCAATGATTCTGGGGCAATTCTAAGACTATTCCTGCATTTCACACCCAATAAAATATTTCAGACAACCATCTGTTGATTGGTACTGCTAGAAACTGCCAGTTTCTTACCATGGGAGTGTGATGACCCAAGCAGGCAAAGCTGATCCAAGGATTCTCTCCACAGATTCTTTGAAGAAACAACCCAGAGAGCCCAACACCCACCACACTGGACAAGTCACCTTCGGATCAGAAGCCTGGAGACAAAGCCGTACAGAATATGGCGGGCAGTGAGGAAGGAGGCACAGCTCCCTGAGGACAAAATGGAGCTTCTGAAGAGTGAACAGCACCGCTGTAGCAGCAGTGGGGGTAGGGCTTGCATGTGTTCACTATCTTTGAGCACCAATGTCCAGAGTCCACCCTCCCCCTGTCTCTACCTTTGTCAGAAGCACTGAGGTAGACTTCCCAAGAGCAAACAAGTCAATGCGTGAATGAGAAAGGCTAACTTGCTGACACTCTCATGACCTGGACAGGACATCCCAACTACATAAAGGAAAATGTCAGACTTCCTGCCACTTCCTTGGCCCCTGAATTTCTCTGTGACTGAATGATATATACTCTCAGCTTGGTCGGGGTGCTCTGGGTTCTCAGGCTTGGCTGTTCTACCTCAGGACCTTTGCATAGGCACTTCCTCTTCTCCGTGTGCTCCTAGCTCAGCATTCACACAGTTGCCTTGATAGTATCCCTAACTTCCTCAAAGATATATCTTCCCCAAAGATATTCTCCCCTTCCCTCCCCACCTCCTGCCAGCATACTCTCCTGCCCTGTATCCTTTAGAGCACTGTCACTATTTCAGATTTTGTGTGTGCTGTTGGATTCCTGACTGGGATGTGAGCTCCATGATAGATGGAATTTTGTCTTATTCTCACCTGCATCCACTTGCCTACAACAACAGTATCTGGCATGCACTAGGTAGGCATGCACATATTTAAGTGGATAAATAAATTCATGTATGTTTTTGTGAATGATGAAAAACTGGTAGTTTTTTTTTTTAACATTCTGATGATTTATTGAGACTTTTAGCATAGAGCAGTAGCCATTTCCCTAAAATATGGTGGTAGAGTATACCTTGGTAAAAAGGATAAAATACTGCATGCTCAAGACTGCTAATAGCTTCTTCCTCTCAATATTTTATGTTCTTTTCCTTTGTAGAACCAGAACCCTGAATTTTAGCTGTATCAATGTTCTATCAGTTAAATGTAGTTCTCCTAAGAAGTTTACTTCTCTCCACTTCCTTCATGTTATCTAGATATGGTGATAATGGCTGGCGCTTCAATGGCCCTTTTGAAACATGAGGTTATAGACTAAGGACAGCAGAATGGCAAGAGAGGAGCTATGTCTATAATAAGCCATTAAATTGGTCCTAGGCTATTTATGTGGATAAGAAATAAACTCCTATCTTGTTTAAGGCACTAAAATTTGAGGTTTTTAAAAATTACATATAACTGTACTTAGTTATAATGTGTGATTTGTAAGGAAGGTCTAAATCCAACTCAACCACTGAAGACATAAAATGAGGGTAAAAATAGGGTGTTGTTAAGAAACGAGGATTTTCCTTAAGAGTGTTTATTTCCCTAACCAATACAGGACAGGAAAACAAAATAAAGGACAAAGAGGATTTGTTTTATCTCCTTTTTCCTTTAACTCGGGGTTAGTCTCTGGGATCACCAAGTGAGACGTGGGCTAATGTGGTTCCAAGAGCAGCCTCGGTCCTACTTCTGTGGTCTCTGCCTTGGAGCCACGACAAGACATGGTCATTGGTCCAAGGCCAACTGAATGACGTGAATCATTATAGTGAGTTTTTTGTATAGCTAAATTTATACAATGTAAAAAAAAAAACAAAATCCACCCTTTATTCTTTAATTATATGTGTTGTACTTTGGGGGCTAAAAATACCTTTGCTTTTAGAACTGATTATGACTGTACATATGGATCTTTTAAAAGCACTGTTTTAACTAAATCTTAAAACTGGCACACCTATCATTCACCCCTAAATCAACCAACTTCATTGCTAATCAAAGCAATCTGGAATGCAGATATTTGGATAGTAATAGTAGTAGCAGACTGCATTTATGATTTACACGTAGCTTCATTTCATCTTCCTGTTTTGAAGTATATCCTGTGAGGCATTAAGAATCATGATCCTGGGGCGCCTGGGTGGCTCAGTGGGTTAAAGCCTCTGCCTTCGGCTCGGGTCATGATCTCAGGGTCCTGGGATCGAGCCCCGCATTGGGCTCTCTGCTTGGCAGAGAGCCTGCTTCCTCGTCTCTCTCTACCTGCCTCTCTGCCTACTTGTGCTCTCTGTCAAATAAATAAGTAAAATCTTTAAAAAAAAAAAAAGAATCATGATCCTTATGTCTGGATAAAGAAACTGAACATGAAAATGTATTTAACACTTTGAACACTTGTCAGTTCTGTGCTCCCAACAGCATGGGTATGACGATCCAGGCAACCACTGACGTCTGACATGTGAGGTCACAGAGGGGACCATGTAATCACTCCGGTTTCTTTAGGGATGACAAGAGCTGTCTTCTTACCCCAGTGTCACTGACTCAAGCTTTGGGTTTCCCATAGATTTCCATCCTAAGAGTTCTATCTGGGTCTGGTTCTTACTTTAAGAATGTCTGTAATGTCTGTTCAAATCCTTCAAAATTAAAACATAATAGAAATTCAGTGAACAAATACTTACTAAGTGCCTACTATGTGCCAGGCACAGGAAATGCTGCAGTGAGCAGGACAAAAATGTGTCTTCATGGAGAGTGGATTCCAGTGTGAGGTTGAGCAATAAATACCAAAGAATTAAACTAAATATCATCACATGGTGTTATAGAGAAAACAAAGCAAGGGAACAGGGCATGGAAAGTAAGGGGGCTTTAACCTGAAATAAGGTTAGGGAGGTTTGCTAAGGAGGCCACAGTTGAGCGAAGACTATGGCAAGCCATGTGTGTTCTGTGAGAAAAGAGTCAGCTGGGAGGGAATGGTCAGTGCAAAGGCCCTGGGTCCCATGCGTGCTTGGTAGGGAAGCCCGTATAGCTAGAGTAGAGTGAGCAAAGGAGAGAGAGTATTATAGGATGTGATGTTGGGGAGGAAACCAAGAGAAGACGGAGAAGGGAGAATGGACTTTATGAGGGCTTGTACTGCAAAGGACTTTGATTTTGGGGGGGCTATGAAGATGCTGGAGACAGCGGGCAACATGGCACAGCCTAGGTTTTAAAGGGGTAACTGCGGCTCGTGTATTGAGAAAGATTATAGAGGCAAAGGTGGACGCGGGAAGACCAGTTAGGCGGCAACTGGAATAATGCTGGCAAGAGATGGCAGTAGCTGGGAGCTAGGTGGTAGTGGCTGTTGGAGGCAGGAAATAGTGGAATTCTGGATATATTGTGGGCAGAGGACTGACAGGACTTGCTGAGGTAAATTTAGGGAGGCATGAAAGAGACGTTTCGTAGGAGGAGCAGGTTTCAAGGGGGGAGGTCAGGAGTTCAGTCCACACAAGTGTGAAGTGATTATCAGATGTCCAAACGAGGTTCTCCGGCAGACACCGGGCAAGGGCTGGAAAACCAGGGAAGAGACCCAGGCTGCAGGCAAGTGTGGTCATCGTTGGCAGACAGTTATTTAAAGCAAGGAGATTAGGTAAGATCACTGAGGGAGTGTGTGCAGATAGAGAAATGCTCTGAGGACTGAGTCCTGGGAACTTGAGCGCTAGAGAGTCAGGGAGATGAGGAACAGCTAATCAAAGAGGCAGAGAAAAGCACACACAGCAGAGAGTAGGGGAAAGACCAAGAAGATGTGGTAACCAGCAAGCCAAGGGAAGGAAGCATTCTGGAATCGAGAAAGTGATCAGTTCTAGCAAAAGCTGATGATATCCTCCTCCTCCTTGTTTTGTTTTTTCCTTCATACAGTTGTCCCTCCTTATTTGCAGGGGACCCACTCCAAAACTCCCAGGGGATGCCAGAAACCACAGACAGCACCGAACCCTATGTATACTGTTTTTTTCTTATACACGCACACCTATGATAAAATTAAATTTATAAATTAGGCACTGTAAGAGATTACTCATTATAATTAATAATAAAATAGAACAAGTGCAATAATATAGTATCAGGAAAGTTATATGAATGTGGCCTCTCTCTCTCAAAATATCTTACTGCCCTGTACTCACCCTTCTCATGAAGATGTGAGATAAGAAAATGCCTCTGTGATGCGATGAAGTGAGGAGAAGGACACAGACATTGTGGCGAAGCATTAGGCTACTATTGACCTGACTATGTCAGAAATAGGACCATCTGCTTCCTGATCACATCTGATGGCGGGTCATTGAAATCGTAGGAAACAACACTAGGGAGAAGGTGGCTACTTACTTTTTAAGATCAGAGTACGTCATGATGTCACGGAAGATGAGGAAGGTGGGGCAGCATGGAGAACTTGGGTCATGACTGAGCTAAATTCCAATCATCTATGTAGGAAAGTAAACCAACAACTTCTAACATTGACGAGAAACTTGCACAAGTAGCTATTTAGAAATGTGCAGGTAAGTACTAGAAGAAACAGCTAAAGGAAAGCCAGGGATGGGACTCTTAGACAGGGAGTAGGGATGTAGAAGACTGCTGTTTTTCATTAGAAGTCATATTTTAAAACTGTATCTAGGGACTGCTTTCATAAAAAATTAAATACAATTATTCAGGGGAAAAAATGCATGGCTAGATGCCTAGTTCCCAGCCTAAGGGCTACAAAATTAGAGCCAGAGGCCAGCAACTCTGTATGCTTATCAAGTAATTATACACTGAGACCATGTACATTATATATATTATAACATTACATACTATCATATCTTCTCAAATGTAGACAGTGCTTTTATCACTCAAAATTAAACACACTTCTGAAATTGTAATGTTTAATCATTAAAGATTTTATCATTCAAATGATATTACAAGCAAATAGAACTATGCTATGATCCTGTAATCACACTACTGGATATTTACCCCCAAAATACAAAAACACTAATTCAAAGGGATACATGCACCCCTATGTTTATAGCAGCATTATTTATAATAGCTAAAACATGGAAGCTGCCCAAGTGTCCATCAATAGACGGATGGATAAAGAAGATGTGGTGTGTATACACGATGGAATATTATTCAGCCATAAAAAAGAATGAAACCTTGCCATTTGCAACAACATGGATAGAGCTAGGTCGTATAATGGATGTTAAGTGAAATAAGCCAGTCAGAGAAAATAAATACCATATGATCTCACTCACGTGTGGGATTAAAGAAACAAAACCAATGAGCAAGGCAGAAAATATAGACACACAAACCAAAAAACAGACTGTTAACTATAGAGAATAAACCGATGGTTAGCAGAGGGGAGGGAGGTAGGGGAGGCTGGGGATTAAAGAGCACACTTATTATGATGAGAAAATTAATTAATTAAATGATGTAAAAAATTTGTGAGGGATAAAATTAGTAGTCTTAGATACTATTTAGAGATTCTTATTGTCTAACTTGAATTAAATACTTAAAAATCTCAAGGATTGGAAAGAACAAAGAAAAGTGGAATATGAAAAAAAAAGCATTATCCCATATCATCTATATAATTTTTTAACTTATTTCCTCACTCTGAGTAAGCTAAGGAACGTTTGTAAGAGCTGACTTAAAATTCTACTGGGTTATTTAATTTATTAGAATTGGATTGTAGGGGCACCTGGGTGGCTCAGTGGGTTAAAGCGTCTACCTTCAGCTCAGGTCATAATCCCAGGGATCGAGCCCCGCATCGGGCTCTCTACTCGGCAGGGAGCCTGCTTCCCCCTCTCTCTCTGCCTGCCTGTCTGCCTACTTGTGATCTCTGTCTGTCAAATAAATAAATAAAATCTTAAAAAAAAAAAAAAGAATTGGATTGTAATCAACCGTGGGAAGGCAGAGGTGATTCTTTCTATATGGATATAAGCTTGTTTGCATGTCCTTCCAACAATTCAAAGTTTCTTGTAAAAAAAAAAGAACATGTTCTAGTAATCTCTGGATCTCTATTCCTGGCACAAATGTTAACATAAACAATATTTAATATTTCCTAAGTACTTTCCCCACGTTATACATTGCTTTAAGTACTTGACACATATTTTCATATAATTCCCTTTGCAGAAACAGGAGTCTTCTGGTTTCTGAACTTGGTACTATTTTATTCCCGTATCAGAGAAGAAACTGAGGCACATAGGGCAAGGAATTCTCAGACCACATATAGTGAATGGCAAAACCAGGATCAGAAGCCAGGGAATCTCTTTGGCTCTTAATGTTTATGTAAATATTGATAAATATTTGTTGATAAAACCATTAAAATAATAAGCCCAGAGGCAATTTCTTTTAACTGATGATATAAAATAAAATCACGATGTTATTCATGAGTAGTATAATGATTTTCTTCCTATGTATATTTGAAAAGCAGTTTATTTGATGATCTCACCTTTTTCTTTTATTTCTGGATCATCTGTTTTTCTACTTGTTTCTGAAAAGTAAAAACAAAACAAAGTAAGTATTGTGAAAGTCACCATTATTATCTCAAAATATAGGACCATATTTAAATGAATTCAAATAAATATAATTCAAGAAAAATATTTCTGGGCATAGAATTCCATTTTCCTAAACCCTGAATTCTTTACACATGAAATTTGTTACAAAATATTAAGATTAGACTCACTCGACTTAACTTATAAGTCACCAGGCAGTAACTAGATATGAGGCATCAGGCTATGTATTCCTCATCTACAGGGAAAAAGTAGCTGTGGGGCACCTCCAATGATTCTAAGTGCCTCCGTGGGTGTAAAGGCAAACTGGAGGGGAGAGAAGCCCTCATCAAAGCTTGCTCAATATTTATACAGTGTCCTATGAAATGATGTGCTCAATATTTATACTGTGTCCTATGAAATGACCAGAAGACAACTTTATAATAGGCACCAAGTGCTTTAAAGAAATGCCACATGTCCCCCTCACTGGGGTACATAATATACATAATTTACATAATAAAAGCAGTCTTGCTTCCCTAAGTACTTCACACATACACAGGTGGACTACTAAGGGTGTCTACACTGAGCCCCGGTGCTGAGGAGCCGAGATGGGCCAGACAGCCCACCCATGTCAGCCTCTCACTAAGTTAACCACAGTCAGAGGGTCTCTCCCACAAACGGGACTGAATGCAGTGAAACCCATCCAGAACCTGGACCAGTCAAATAATGTCCACTCTACATGGAAAACTATGGTACATGACCTGACCCATGCACTTTATTTATAACTTCATTTCTGTGCTATCTCAGATCTGGCCTATGTTTCATAGAAACTGGGGGTCTAGCTAAATTTCAAGGTATACCAGTTGATTATAATTCCCCAAGGTACTTACCTAGCTTTGGGTATTTCTAGGAACACGTATATAGGCATATATGGGAGTCAGGACAGGGCAGAGTTTGGGAGACTCAGACTCAGTTCCTCCCTCATAGTAGACCGGGCTGTGGGGTCAGATCAGGGGTACGACCACAGAACACTCGATTTTGTTGCTCCCCAGTTTCCTCCACTGATCATTCATACCAAACATTTCATTTTTGAGAAGTGGTAAGTAAATCTGAGGCAGGCTTCCAAGACAAGGGAGGGATTTTTATAGGTTCAGCATTTTCAAGAAACTAATGGAGAGGAAGGGAATGACCTCTGAAAGCTACAGCATGCCAGGCTTGGTGGAAGCACATCATGCCTGCCCCTTGCTTTGGAGAGGTCTACCTCCCTTTGTGCAAAGGAGGAAGCTGAGGCTGAGAAAGTCAAGTGCCCACTGTATCAAGGTCGGCCATATACATCCTTCCAAAGCAGATAATCCCCCCACCCCCCAGTGCCCTTCGGGTCGGTTCCAGAAAGAGAAACAAGAGAGATAGGGTCATGTAGCCTTTGCCTCCTGCAAAGAGTGGGTTTTATCAAGCTGACTGCCATACCCTTCCTGCCAGCGCTGCAGGAGGTACAAGGGATATTTAAAAACAAAAGCAAAGCCATTCTAGATCTCTGTTGAATGTCCCAGAATTTCTGATCTTATTAACCATAACCTCCTTTATCAAAAAGTTAGGCAGCACCTCATTTCATAGGATGCACTCTCGCAGGCGTCAAGGACACAGGATCGAGGAAAAACAACAACAATCCTGGTCCTCCAGGAGTCCTTCCAGTGCTACCAGCAGTGCCTGCAGGAAGGCTGTGACCCGCCTCGTCCTCCAGTAATCCGTCACCTGGCACTGGCATGGGGCCAGTGTAACTTGAAAACACAAGCACGAAATACAAGTTGCTAACCGGGTTAAACAGGTGGGTGTTAATCATGAAGAGGAGTTTAGAGCTCTCCACACATCTTCCCGCCCCCAGGGGAGAAAAAAGGAGTGGTTTGAATGGGTCACATTTTAAATAGGCGTGGGAGGGCCCTGGCCAGGCAAGCTCCCAGGAACAAGGCCGCCATCTTTCTTCCTCCTCCATAGCAGTATTCAGGATAGGGCGATGAGCCTCACGGAAGAAGGTCCAACCCAAACTTCCCCAGCTCTGGGGAAAAGCTCTCTCTCACATCCCCTTCTGTCCCTCACCTCCCATCAGCATGCGGACATCTGTGGCTCATGTTTGGATATGGGGAAATGTGCAGGGCAGGCATCTTGGGCCCTCTGATTTTCAGTAGGTAAAGGCGTTTTCCCAGAGATCCAGTATCCCTCACTAGTATTCCACAGAGCTAACAAGTGTTAATCTGCTCTACTTCATTCTCTGCACACACGCTTCCCTGGGCTGTCCCAGTGTAGGCCTGCCCTGCTGAGGAAAAGGACGTACTGGCTGGATGCTTACTGTGTCCCAGGCATTGTTTTAAGCACTCGCTGCAGATGATCCCATCAATCCCACCAACTCCGTCCCACCCTGGGAGGTAGTTTTAATTATATAGATAAGGAAAGGAAGGCTTCTAGAGGCTCAGGAGTCTTGCCAAAGGTCACAGAACAGGTAAGACTGATTTACAAAGTATCCTCTGCAACAATACTTCAGTCATACTCTGTATGGTCCAATGATGGGACGTCTCTAAGTTAAAGGGAGCTGTATGCTCAGCCCAATTCTGAAAAATACCCATGTCCAAGTTCACGTGTAACTCATCGTTAGTGTTTAAGCACTTGTATCCAAGAAGATGTGATGCGATCTCTAACTATACTGACTTTTCCCCCCTTTCAGAATAGGGAAAACCTTACTAAAAAGAAAGGGATCTGAATAGTTCAAAAATTATCATACACTATTAAAGAAAATTTCCTTTGTGAATTCAAGTACCCTGAACTCTAGGCTGTTCCAGAACTCTGCTTCTCCGATTACTGACCTGTTCTTCTTAGACCTCACGTATGTCCAAAGCTAATTTCCATCAAGGCCTAGTTGTTCTCGCCAGTATCTTGTCTCACCGGCATCTGTGACTCTCTAGGACTCTCCCAGCGCTGGCCCATTCAGCCAGTCACAGCCTTCCCAGCCCTTCTCTGTGTCTCCGCCAGTGCTTCCTGTGGTCGGCCCTGCCCCCACCACCATTACTCCTTGGTCTCCAACGTGCTCCCCCACCTGCACTCTGGCCCTCCTCCAACTATTTCCACCTTCCACCTGCTGCCCGTGTGCTCACTGTGAGGAACCATGGCTGGCAGGCGTTCTGGCCCCTCTGCCCCTCAGTTTCCTTATCTGCAAACAGGGATAAGCCCCCTCTGCTGGGAAAAATGCAACCCCTAACACTCACAGAGCGCTTAGCAGGGAAATGCAGTCTAAAAGTGGATCTGCTTCTCCTGAGTCTGAAGTCTTTATTTTTGTTTCTTCTGGGCATGCTGGAGGAGAAAACAACACTTTCCGGAACCCAGAGGCTTCTTCCCTACTTGTCTAGTTCTCCTTTTCTGCCCCAACAGTGAAGATCGAAAGACAACTTGCTGTACCCGCTCCTGCCCTTCTACCTGCTCAGACTGTTCGGTCTTCTCAGCTACGGTGGAGTTCATGAATGCGTGGTACGATGGTCATGGGGGAGCAGGAGGCTGTGTGGGGTGGCTTGCCTCACTGGGGAATTACCAGAACTTCTAGGTGCTAAACAAAAACCCCCAAAGGAGGGATGCAGAGGCTATTTCATTTTAATCCGGCCCCTGGCAATGTAGCATCAGAGCCAACGTTAAACAGACTAAACATTACCTATCAGAAATAGGTTCAAAAGTTGAAGGTACACCTTCATGATTTCAGTCATCAAAAAGATACCGTAATATTCCAATATACTAGTTAAGTAGAAAATGAACTGATTTTGTTACATAATAAAATAATAATTCAAAATAATGACAATGTAGAGAAGAATTCTGCATTTTATTGCACTCAAATAACAT
The DNA here is from genome assembly GCA_003697995.1 of Taxidea taxus jeffersonii. Lineage (NCBI taxonomy): Eukaryota > Metazoa > Chordata > Mammalia > Carnivora > Mustelidae > Taxidea > Taxidea taxus. The sequence continues at coordinate 19,314 of RCUC01127694.1, forward strand.
TAAACAGAAGACATTTACATTATTCTTAGAAAATCCATTGATATTGCCCAGCATGGCACATAGCTGAAGACAAGGCTCATTAATTCAGGTATCTGGAATTAGAAAGTATTTAGGAAGTTGACCACAGCATAATGAATCCTCAGTTTCCAGAGTTCTAGAGATGATTATCTACAAAAATCCAGCAAAATTTTACTCATTTATCAGGTCTATGTCACTCCTAAGTTTCCCTAAAAAAATAAGGCTTTATAAAAAGTATTGTTCTATAAATCATATTATGAATTAAGAGCTTCATTAGAATTAGAGTAGCAACTCTATATTACTCATATCACAGCTTTAGAAAATTATTGCTTTTCTTAGTAATTCAATCTTCTGGATTTCACCACATACTGGGTCAGCATGCATAACTCACTACATTGTAACTATGATCTATAATGATAAAAATATAAAATCTCTTTGATTGTAACCCTAAAAGCAGGGGGAAAGAAAAGTCATCTTATCTTAAAACAATGTTAACATTATCAAGAGCTAACCCTGACATGGAAATGAAATTACTTATGGCTTTTTTTTTTTTTTTTAATAGCTCATGGTCCTTTCAAAATGATGTCACTACCTTCTTTTCTAACAAATGAGTATTTTCATCACAGCAACTATGTCCGAGCCAAAATAAACCACATTAAAAGTAGAGGAAACTCTTCAAGGTAGAAAGAAAAGGCTTGTATGTTGCAAACAGCAGTAGGCAATGTGGCTGTGTGGGCACTTTTCACACAAAGTCCTAAATCAACCAAGCTAGAGACCTTGTTCTCTAGTAAGATCACTGTGCCATCTTCAGTGTTGGGAGGGCATAACTTAATCAGCAAAAGGCAGAGCAACCTTTAAGATGCACACCAGTACTTTATACAGGTTTTCTAAAATTTAAACAAATACAGAAGGGACAAAGCTATTATATGCCTGATCCGACGTGCCCAACAGTGTTTCTGCATGACAGAGCAGGCCATTCCTTTTGCCTATATCCTAGCAAGGAATTTTAATTGTTCCCCTCAATTTAAAAAATAAATTAACCATGATAATTAAGACTTTCACCAAAATATTCAATTTTCCTAATCAATGAGCTAACGGCTGCAGGAACCTCCAAATTTGAGTTTTACCCTGAATACTCCAAGCTAAGGTAGAAATATCCTATGAGGGTATCAGTGCAGATATACACAAGTCCAATCTTCACAGCTAATAGTGACCATTAGTAGTGTTCCTCAGAGTGCAAGAGCGGGGCACTCTTCATGGCTTTGAGATCACACTAAACACAGTTGACATAGGTCAGTCTGACAGACATGGGGGTAATCACTAGCCATATATATACGAAACCCTGCCAAGACAGTTGTCGCTACATCACTATAATCAACTGTTACCTGAACAACACACATAAATGTAGGTAAGATCAGAAGCTGTGTCACAAAAAGGAAGAGAAGAGAAAATCCAAAGGATCCACTAATGCTATCGAAAAACAGACATGCAGGAGTGTAACATTACATGTAATTTGTTTCTAAAAACAAAAACAAAAACAAAACCCTAAAATGCCAGTGGACTACAATCGACTGGAAACATCTTTAGTGTTCATTCCCAAAGATCTTGGTCTGCTCAGTAATTACGTCACAAGATCTATCACAGCCATCTTTTGGAGCGTATGTTTAGGCTGGTCCTCTTGTGGTAGTGGGGGCAGTCTTTCTGCAGCTTTAAGTATCTGCAAAAATAAGGGGAAATCTAAATTAAAGGACCAACCAGACACAGACTGTGAAACTGCTTCATTCTCATTCTACTTTAAGAAAAAAAAAAAAAAAAAAAA
>RCUC01127695.1:0-24245 GCA_003697995.1 Taxidea taxus jeffersonii
CTTCCACAAATCCTTCCTCCTCAAAGAGGAAATCCAAACCCCAACATCCTTGAAAAGATGCTCGTTAATGGAAGAAAAATCAAGCTAAAGTCCATACGCCACACCCACACCATGTGCCAACACCAAGGGTTGTCGGCAAAGCACGGGCACAGGGGCCTCAGCATGCTGCCAGAGGCAACGTCCCATGAGGGTGCAAAGCACCTTCCATGGCCAGAGCACAGACAAGACCAACTCAAGAAGCAGGCATCAAGCAAGTGAATCGGCTCTCATGACACACACACTGAGCGAGGGCCACACCAGATGGCCAGACCTCGAAGCCATAAGGCTGAGCCAACAGCCAGATGCCAGTGCTACGCTCTGCGGCCTTACAGTGTCAGACAGAGCCATGCAAAGGAGCAAGATAGGGAGAAAGACACGTGTCCCCATGGCCTCTGCCATTCCCCATGTCACACCGGCCCCTCTGCAGAGTGGCACGTGACGACTCCCACAGACAAGCCACGGAGACTGTGGGCCTCTGGTGAACACAGGGCACTGAGAAGAAAGGGATGTCCAAGGCAGGCCAGCTTCAATATGTAAAGTAAAACTTTACTAGTTTTACCCTCCTAGAGTTCCCGCCCCTTAAAAAAACTACGGACACAACACATATGTTAATACGCACACCACAAGTCTTTTTTTTTTTAAAATATATATATATATATATATATATTTTTAAAAGATTTTATTTATTTGACAGACAGATATCACAAGAAGGCAGAGAGGCAGGCGGAGAGAGGAAGAAGCAGGCTCCCCGCTGAGCAGAGAACCCAATGCGGGACTCAATCCTAGGCCCCTGAGATCATGACCTGAGCTGAAGGCAGAGGCTTTAACCCACTGAGCCACCCAGGCGCCCCAAACTAGGAGTCTTGATGCCCCATGAAAATCCTCTACCCACCCGGTTGAATGAGGAAGGCCCATCCAAGCGGCAGGGAAGGGATGGCTGGCATGTGGGCCTGCAGCCACCCAGGCACCTTCAGGACAGTCATTCCTGACCCCAGTCTTCTGCAATGGGTCGGGGGGCACCTGCCAATCTCTCGGGTTCAAGGGACAAAAGGGAAAGTTCAGGCTTGTCCAAGGTTCAAGTCTAAACAAAGATGCTGCCCCACACACAGAGTGCCAGTGCTTCCCTGGATGCATGGGAAGAGCCCCCCTGCCGGAGCCAAGGAGAAAAGGGCGCTGTTCCAGGCCCGCCAGGTCAGAGACACATCACACCTGCAGAAAACTCTGGGAGAGCTGGCCTTAGACCAGACAAGAGATGATATTAAGGGATCGTAATGTTCTTCAGCAAATATAACCTGGTCCCTCAAGACGTGGGCAGAGTTAGGACAGGAGCTGCATGGATGCCCAGAAAGCTTCCCCAAGTCTGGACTTGGCCAAAGACACAACAGGGGAAATAAAGAGAAGGCCCCTGCAGCACATACAATGTGTAAAGGCCACCAGAAGAACAGAGGAGCTCCTGCTTATCAAACACAACCTGATAGACAACAAACAAGAAAGAAAAAGGGAAAAAGAAAGTTGACTGAAGAAAGTACTGACCCCATACACAGAAAAAACCACTCCATTTCATTAATAGTCCGGAAAAGGGAAAATCATGGCACATTGCCACTCCCTGCAGCGGGCACCCTGCCGGGGCTTCTCAGAAGCATGGTTCCCTGAGGGAAAGTGACCTCTGAGCCCAGGGCGGGCATTCTACAGAGCCTTTGCCCGGGGACGGATCGTCGAGGGGCAAGGGCATGGATGACCCAGAGGGGAAGCAGTTCTCCTCCTGGCTCCAGTGGGTGGAAGGAAGGGAGCCTCGGCCATGAGCACCCCAGAGCCAGCTGGAGGGCAGGTGGGTGGGGTGACGGGCACACAAGGGGCACGAAGCCCCAGGCCCAGGACACCGCAAAGCTGACACAGAAAGAGGGCTCAGCCCTGCTTCAATGGAGAAGCTTCTGGAAACCCATTCTGAAACAACTACATTCCTCATCTCTGGAAAAGCCATAACAGACTGCCAGCCAGCTGGACACTCTAACCAGGGGCAGGGGTGCAGGCCCACAGGACGGGCAGGACACGGTACCTTGAGGTCTCTATGGATGATGGGCGGCTTCTGTCTGTGCATGTGCTGTACCGCTCTGCATGTCTGGTAGAAGATCTTCAGAACAGTATCGCACGAGAGCGGCCCTCTAGATTCCATTTTCTTTAAAAATTCCACCAGCTGCCCTGGAAGACACAATCAGATTCACATCACCACAGAGCTAGAAATGCTGCCCCCAGCCTGGCAGCACAGCTGGGCGGCCCCCCACCACCTCTCCAGCTCGCCTAAGCCACCCCTGGGGCCCTGAGGCTGAAGCCACACATCCAGGAAACGCCATGGAGGGACCATCACCAGGATACAACGAAGTTCCAGAGCCTCCTCCCCGAGAACACCACCTGTGCAGCATGTGAGCGCCGGTCAACGGTGGCTGACCTTGGGCCTTGTGCGGTCAGGCACATGGCAGCTCCGAGCACATGGACCCTGGACACAGACATCCTCTCAGAGCGCTACCTTTTCCTGCCCATGAGCGGTAGACCTCAGTCACCCACATCCCTCACTGAAGGTGCAGACTGTCCGGGGAAAGAATGTGGCCTGTCAAGTGTGCTGGGGGCACAGACCTGCCCAAGGAGCTGGGGGCCACGGACCCTGCCCTCCCTCAGGGCTGTCACCTGGGGGCCACTTCCCTGCAGCTGCTTTTCCCTGTCACTCTAGCCCAGGGACCTGCCGTCCTTGGACCCAGAGCTGGGAAGCCAGGAGACTTCAATACAGGGTCTGCTAACTCCACCACAGGATGGAGCTTCCTCCGTGACCATGTGTCACCTCTCCACTGGGAATGCCACGTTCATGCTCCTAGTGCCTGCCTCAATGGGCTGCCTACACACCACATGTCTCAGTACCCTAACCCTAACCCTATAGCCCTGTTCCTACCTCTGGCCCCCTGCCCAGAGCCTCTTCCCAGAGCCCACCCTCTCCTGGGTCTGTACTGCTCCCTCCTGGCTCCAGGCCCCAGCTCCTTCTGTCTGCTGGGCACACTGCACCACGGGGACCCATTCCCTCCATGCAAGACCTTTGCACATGCCGTACTCTCAGCTGGAATGGTTTCCCTCTCTCGCTTCCTTCAGCTCCTGGCTCACACATCAGCTTTGAGGGAGCCATCTCTGCTCAGCCTAGAAATGTATACACCCTTTCCCCAGACTCTTCTTTGTGACACACGGGACTACCCAGCCCTCACTGTGGATTTTGCCTGGGGTCTATCTGCTTTGTCTGGGTGAGGCACTGAAGCCCCATGCCTGCACGCAGCCATGCCAAGGGACGCGGCTTCCAAACTTGAAGTGGATTCTAACTGTTCTGCAGACGGCACAGTGGTGGCTCAGGACCTGCATACTCCTGCCCAGTGACCCATCTGCTGTGGAGTCTTCACTCTGATGGTCCATCCAACTCTGCCTGCCAGCCCACCTGGGCCTCACTCCACCGGACCAAGCCATTGTTGCCGTCTCCCAGCCACGCCTACATCCCAGCCTTGTACCCCACGCTCAGGCGGGACAGGCGCCCTCAGGAAATAACAACCTGCTCCTCCCCCAGATGCAGGCAAGCAGGCCCCACAAGGCATTGCTGATGGGTCTAGAGCAGGGGTGACACACGGATGGCCATGCTGCCTGGGGTAATGGGAATGAGCCAGGCCATGGCAGGGGCATCACAATGCCAGTGCTTCAGTGGCCTCTGGTGTCCACTGAGAATTAAGGGCGATCTTTTTAAAAGTAACAATCCTAACGGTGGCAATGCTCCTGGAGAGCACACAGTGGAAGGTAAGATCGGGGGGTAAGGGCCAGGGTGGGGTGGGAGACTGTGGGCACACATCCAGGCCCTCCTTCAGTGGGGCTGGTATCCACATCCCTCCCTAAGATCCCCTCCACCCCCATGCCCCGTAACCCTCAGCACCTGCCTTGCGAGCACCCCGAGAGTCTTGTGCTGCTCCCAGACAAGCAGTCCCAGGCCAGTGCCAGCCCAAGGGATGTGCTCAGCGGGTATGCTCCACATGGAGCACCGTGCCGCCCCACAGTGCAAGTGCTGTGAGCTGCCACTGCCAGGCCGCACCCCTGGGGCCCCGGTGAACCCAAAGCCTTCGAAAACCCAGAATGAAAGCAATCTAGAAGCATGCTAAGTGCCCCGCAGGGGAATGGACGGCATGATAAATGAACCAGAGACGTGAGCTGTGGAAAGCAGGACAAGGCATGTGCAGCGCCAGCAGCAGAGCCCCCAGGGCAGATGGGAAGCCACATACAGCCTCACACGTGCTGCCCAACACATGCCACTGGGGCTCCCATGTGGCACCCCCCAAAACATGCCCCTGGCAGCCCTGTCCACAGGCTCGCCAGGCTCACACGCCAGACACGCGGCAGTTCTGTGCACCGACATTTGTGGTCAAGGACAAGTATGCATCACGAAGGGAGTGCTGGCGGAACATCTTGTGGTGGGGACCTAAGGGGCCCTGTGGAGTCCTGAAGAGAGAACAGGTGAGCGTGTGGGCACCAGAAGATGCCTCAGGTGGCAGGCCTTTCTCAGAAAGGAAGCCCCATTTGGAGGAGCACCCCACTCCCGTGCTTAGACAAGGACCCCTGCCCCCGGGAGTTCCTTGCCCTGGCTTTGCCACTGCCAGCTTCCCACCTCGTGCCCAACACTTCCGCCCCCTGCCTGCTTAGGCACGACTCCTCCCACGTGCCTGGGCTCATGGCCCCCACCCTCTCCTTCTGTGAGTGCACCTCCCGCTGGCACAGCTCTTGGCCAGGTGGCTGTGAGCTTCCTCTCTCCCAGCACTCACTCCTGGTGACCGAAGGCTACATGCACTCTGCTCATGGCACCCGGTGGCTCCTTCCTCTGGCTCCAGGCCCTCCTGGCAAGCCTCTGCACCTACCCCACACTTCTCTGACAACGTGCACTCCAGTCACCACAGAGATGGTGAGCTCCAGCAGGGCAGATGCTCCCCACGTGGGTAAGCCCTAACCCTCCGTGGAGCAGATGGACCGAGCCCCTACCACAGGGACCAGGCATGTTCCATGCCTCTGTTCTCTTGGTACCATCCACAGATATTCACATGACCACTCTGCCCATGGAACTGTCTGAAAGGCCCCTGGGTCACTCTGACCCCTAAGAACACAGGGAGTGCCTGATGCCACTGGGTCGTGTGCCCTCAAGGGCCAGAGCAGCAAGCCCACCCTTGCTACTACAGCTGAGCACTAGAACCCGTGATGCTGCTGCGGTTCCGACCCTAACAAAATGTTACCTTTGCAGAGCTCGGTGAGCAGCAGGAACTCAGCCTGCCCAGTGTCTGACTCCTCTTTCCCTACGGACGCTGCGGAACAAAACTGGACAATATTGGGGTGGCCAGAAAGTTTTTTCTGCAGGTGTCTTGTTAAAGGAGAATGCGTAAGTCTGCACATTTAAAAACAAATATACATATGATATTAAGACACTAGAGTCAAAACGTTGAATGAAATTACCTTACAATCCCAGCATGTCGGGGCAGAAAGATGGAGAGCCGGTGGGGGCGACTAGAAAGGCAGGTGGTGGGGTAGGGGGGAAAGTGGGATGAAGACCTCCGCCATGCTGGCAGCACACACCTGACCACGAGCCAGGCAGGACAGCAGGCAGAGGGGACGGGCAGCGTGTGGGAGGCCATGAGCACTGAACGAATCCACCCAGCCTCTGCAAGGCGAGGACCCATGGCTCAGGCAGCCAGCAGGCTCACGGTGACAGAGCTTCGAGGGAGAAAAGAGAACACATTCTGACAGCAGAGGCCAAGACCCCCGCAGAGGGAGAACGTGCGCCAGAATGGAGAGCCAGCAAGAAAAGCCCCACATGTCCAGCGTCCGTGCTCAGGGCGGGGCAGCCAGCCAGAAGGGACACGGAGGCCCGGAGGAACCAGGCCTCACAAGGGCCCTGGCGACCACTGGAGCGCAGCTGTTGGCCGGGCACCACAGGCCACGTCAGGTTCCTTATGGGGCAGAAGGCAGGGAGTCGGTCCCTCTGCGGGCACAGAGACCTCCTGGGTCAGAACACCTCCATTCCCAAAGCTACCGAGCCTCCTGCTATTACCCTGGGAGTGAGGAGCAAGGCAGAAAACTCCCGTCTATTGAGAACACCCCACAGACAGGTCTAATGAAAGCAGAAGGCCAATTTTAGCGCACCCCGAAGGGCACCAGAGCAGCCTCGCAGCAGCCAGCACCCACAGTGTGAAGCAGGCCTCCCTAGGTGCCCGCATATGCGTGCAGTCCCAGGAAAAGGATACCATGAAACACACTTCCTGGATGATGGCTCTGTTCTTTTCCTCTTCGTTAGACAATAATCTCTGTATCAGGAAATAACAAACAAGAAGAGATTAAGGAGTGTTTATCTTTCTAGTCTACACTCAAGAGAAGCACAGAAACACAGTGCCACCTACAAGCACAACCTGCTTATCCATATTTAATATCTGGCCTGTGTAAAAACCTGACAGAAGGTTAGAGACCCCTGAACATGGTCCTTTACGATCCAAGGACACAACAAAAACTAAAAATAGGAGGCTTTTCTCCAAATAGGCTAGAGCAAAGTGAAACAATCAAGAAAAATGGGAGACGACATTCACAGAGATGTGGGCCTACGCTCCCGATCTCCAAAGTCAGCCATGCCTCAACAGCAGCCCACAGACCCCACACGCACTGCCCCCACTGCGAGGCCTGCTGCGTACCCCAGGGGGCTCCCCTACCCGGTAACCCCTGTGTTCAGACAAGCTATCCACACACATTTCACACCAGTGGCTTTCAAAACCCTGCTACCTGTGGACCCCTCATTTTGGCACTTGGCCTTGAGGTCACCCCGTGCCCCAAAGTTGGAAGCCACAGCTCTGAGTCCTCTAGAGCTGCTGACTGCTTCCCCTCAGAAGGAACAAATGGACAGACTGTAAAAAAGAAACATATACTACATAATGGGAATAAATCTCTGGAAACAGTGCCACTTAGAGTGATCCAAAGTGATCCAAAAACCCACGTAAATGTCATCCTTTATTACCTTTAAGGCATACTCTCTGCCACTTCCCAGGTCTTGAGCTTCATATACAAATGCAAACCCTCCTGAAAATTAGAAAGACAGACATATCAGTTCAGTGCTATGACTTTATTTGATAATAAGCTTTACAAATATCTTCATTTAGTGAAACACAAACTGGACTTACGGCAGGCAATTTGTTTTCCACAAACATAATGGCCCTAATTGATATGATCCTGTCTTTTAAATATCCTGCTTCAGAGACAGGAAGGAAATCAATGTAGGAACAGAGACAAATGAGGAAAAGAATGGAGAAAATCAATAATACCAGAGCCTCTGAAAGCCAAAATTCTCTGAAAACAAGAAAATGAAACTGATAAATTCTAGACAGACTGATCACAGAGGGAGCAAGAGCAAGAAAGATAAGATAGAACAAATTACCAGGATCTAGAATAAAAGAGGTTGGCAGTGCCCAAAGCCCCCCCAAAAAACTTTGAAGTACATCTAGTACCCTACATAAACACAAAGAATTCTTCACAAATTCTTTTTTTGATATTTTATTTATTTATTTGACAGAGAGCCAACTAGAGAGGGAACACAGGCAGGAGCAGAGGGGAGAGGGAGAAGCAGGCTCTCCGCTGAGCAGGGAGCCCCATGTGGGACTCGATCCCAGGACCCTGGGATCATGACCCGCGCCAAAGGCAGCTGCCTAATGACTGAACCACCCAGGTGCCCCTCTTCACAAATTCTTAATTCTGAGTACAATAAAATGTCGGCATAACAAACCCAACAATATGTACAAAACATCATATATCATGACTGAATAGAACTGGTTAAATATTTGAAAATAATGTAATTCTCTTGTTTTCAGGATTAACTTGCTTAGCTTTTACTAGTTTCCCACAGCGGAAAATTACATCTTGAAATGAAGATCTCTCAGTAGACTAGGAACATGAGGCTACTCGCTAACCTGATAATAGGTGTCTACAAGAGACTCACCATCAGCCTCATGCCAGTGGTAGAAGACCCCGCGTTTCTCACAGCAGGAGCAAGGTGAGGACAGAAGCTCTCACCACTGCCACTCAATATTGCACTGGAAGCCTGGCCAGTGCCATCAGGCAAGAAGAGAGATAAAAGGCATCCAAATGGAAAAGGAAGAAGTGAAAATGGTTTTCTTTGCACACAAAGTTATTGTGTAGATAATATTGTGACATCTATCTCCCCAAAAAGCTACTATAACTAATAAAAGAGGTTAGGGCAATCATGGGTTATATGCACAATTCAAAAATCAACTGTATTTCAGGGGCGCCTGGGCGGCTCAGTCAGTTCAGCATCTGACTCTTGATTTCCACTCAGGTCATGATCTCAGGGTCGTGAGATCAAGTCCCACATAGTGCTCTGTGTGGAGCCTGCTTAAGATTCTCTCTCCTTCTGCCTCTGCACCATCCTGCCCCCTCCGCCCCTAGCCAGGATAATGTGTGCGCATGCTCTCTCAAAACAATTTTATTTCTATACACCCTAGAGATTTCTTAGACATAAGAACAGAAGTATGACCCATAAATGAGAACAATGACAAGCAGACTTCATCAAAGTAAAGAACTTCTCGTTTTTTAGATACACCATTGAGAAGGTGAGAAGACAGATGCTTAACAGACTGAGTCACACTGGTGGCCTAGCTGCACTTTCAATCACAGGCCCAATAAAGGGCACTATCTAGAAAATATAAAGAAACTCCAAAACGGAGTAACAAAATTTTGAATGGGTAAACTATGCAAAAAGTTCACCAAAGATACACGAGTGGTGAGTTAGCACATGAAAAGATGCTCAACGTCATCACCCATTAGGGAAACACACACTTTAGGGAAACACACCTCTATGTGTCTAATTAGAAGGCCTCAGTGGTTTTTTTTTTTTTACTTTTTATTTTTTTTAGATTTTATTTATTTATTTGACAGATGGAGATCACAAGTAGGTAGAAAGGCAGGCAGAGAGAGAGGAGGAAGCAGGCTCTTCGCAGAGCAGAGAGCCCGATGCAGGGCTCGATCCCAGGACCCTGGGATCATGACCTGAGCCGAAGGCAGAGGCTTTAACCCACTAAGCCACCCAGGCGCCCCGGCCTCAGTGTTTTAAACAGACCATAGCCAGTTCCTAGGATGTGGGTCCATCCACATCCTAGTAGTGAGGCTTCTACCTTGCTTGTGGGAACACAGCTTGGTAGTTTCTTCCGCGGGTAAAGGTAAGCTAGCTCAACAGCCCTGTCTGTCATCACACCTCTGGGCATTTACCTACGAAAAATGGAGGCCACATCCACACAATGACTTGTACACACAGGGCCCCAGCAGCTTCATGTGTAATTGCCCGAACCATGTCCATTAGCGGTAAACAGACAAACCAACCATCCCACCATGGAACACGACCTGGCAATAACCAGGACGGACTACTATTCCCACAGCAACATGGAGGCAGAGGGGACACAGGATCTCCCTTACAGAAAATTCTACAAAGTACCAACTCATCTGCAGCAACGGAAAGCACGTCGGGACTGCCCAGGGGAGGAGGGTGCTGGAAGGAAAGAGCTGTAATGGGGAAGGATGGACACTGTGGAGGTGAGGGATGTGTTCACTGCCTTGGCTATGGCAACGGGCACACAGGTGTATACGTACTGGACACATTTAACGTGTCTGATACCTACAGGTCCACTTCATGTCTCATTTTTATCTCAACAGACCTGCTAAAAAAAATAAAACAAGTCCATATAAGAAAACAGATGAAAGAAAATAAGTGAAAATCTGTGTAACAAAAATAGAAAACAGATGGCTTCACTGGTGAATACTCTGAAACATTTAAGAAAGAACGAGCACAGTAATCTTGCACAAAGTCCTTCCTAAGTGACAGGAGGAAAGAGATGCCAACCCATCATGTGAGGCCACAGACACAATCACAGACCGAAAGCACTCGTTAACACAGATGTCAGAACCGTCAGGAAAATACCAGCAGAGCGAGTCTGGCAACACCCAGCAAGAACGACATGCTATGACCAACCGTGGTTTGACACCAAAAAAACAGTCCCTGTGGCAAAGGACACAAAGGACAGGGAGAGCAGACTCCTCAGACACATGGAACTCATTTGTCACTCAACAGACAAACAGAAAGCATCTGTCAACATGCAAAAACACTCATGGCTTTTCTTTTCTTTTTTTTTATTTTATGAATTTATTTGACAGAAAGAGTGTGAGAACACAAGCCGGGAGACAGAGGTAGAGGGAGAAGCAGTCTCCCTGCTGAGCAAGGAGAATGATGTGGGACTCGATCCCACGACCCTGGTATCATGACCTGAGCCAAAGGCAGACACTTCACTGACTAAGCCACCCAGGCACCCCTAACTTTTCAAAATAGTAACATGAAACATTCTCAGCAAAGAGAGGGAATGTCTTCAATCTGACAAGTGGCAACTACAAAACCCTGCAGCTAATGGGAGCCTTTAATGGTGCTTTCTGATCTTGGGACCAAGGCAGATTTGTCTGTGGAGCACTGTGATACCTCCCACTGTGGACTGTCACCGGCACCAGAAAGCTAGAAAGACAAACAGCATAAAAATCAGAAAGAAAGAACTAAATCTGTTCTTATTTATAGATAACATGACTACAGGCAGACAGTTCCAAGGGCTTGACCAAAAGTCTCTAGAACCAAAAAGGAGCCTCAGCAAGGCTACAAGGTCCTCCAGATGCTCCCCCTAGCCCATTCACAGGGCCTTCCCCTGTAGCACCGCAATCCCACCTGAGGCACCCTGGCCCTGGTCACTGGCCACACACACACACACACAAAACACGCTCAGGCTCTGCTCTCCACCACTCCCTGGGGGCCTTCTCTGACTTACCCTGCCCCAACCACCTAGAGCCAATTTTGTTCCTTCTTCCTAATGCTTTCTGACTCCTGATGCTGTGCCACATGTTCCATTTGGAGATTTGTTTACTGTTCTCCCACCGGCACCCAGAACAGCGCCTGACACACAGCGGGCAATCACAGATCAGGACAACGAAACCCTAAGTGAAAAGCATCTTCCAATGTTGAAACACATTACCTTCAGAACATTCAACGTCCTGGCAGCAGCATTACCGCTGTGGTATCACAGCGGGTATCGCAGTGGGAGGTATCACAGTGCTCCACAGACACAGCGTTACCGCAGCTGGACACACGCTTGCAGAGAAAGTAAAGACAACAAACAGGAAGTCCATGGTGGTGGTGGTGGTGGTGGTGGTGGCGCCTCTGAGGAAAGGGAGACGCAGTCAGGGGCCAAAGGTCAACAGAGCCACTCACAGTGTCTGTGATGGTTAATTACTTTGTAAAAGTTCTGGAATCAAACATGATCTTTGAAAAACCAACGTTCATTAATTCTGGATAGTAAGAACATAGATATTTGTTCTGTTACTCTACTTTTCTTCATTTTTGAAATTTTTCCTGAAAGAGAATTAGCAATTTCAGGACCTGTTCTATAGCTGCATTAACCAAGACTATGCAGTGCTGGGAGGAACAAATTCAAAGATCCCAATGCAACAAAACTGGGAAGTCCCCAAAACAGTCATATAAGGGCGCCTGGGTGGCTCAGTGGGTTAAGCCGCTGCCTTCGGCTCGGGTCATGATCTCAGGGTCCTGGGATCGAGTCCCGCATCGGGCTCTCTGCTCGGCGGGGAGCCTGCTTCCTCCTCTTTCTCTCTCTGCCTACTTGTGATCTCTCTCTGTCAAATAAATAAATAAAATCTTTAAAAAAAAAAAAACAGTCATATAAATGTGCCAAGTGATGGTTCACAATGGCACAAAATCAACTCGGTGGAAGCATGTGCAATGACCAGCACAAAAAAAAAAACAAAACAAAAAAGCAACTTTGATCTAAACTTCATGCTTTCTATGACAATCAATTCAGAAGGTACAAATGTAAACGTAGGAAACTCCTAGACAAAACGTATGAGAAAAACCCTCACGATCTAGAGCTGGGCATAAGGGCTCCCAGATGTGACAGTAAAAGCAGAAGTCACATGAGGAAGAGCTGATAATGTGACCTCATCAAATTAAAACTGTGGGTCTGCAGACGACCCTGTTTAAGATGAAAGGACAAGCTGCTGACAGAGAGAAAATTGCAAACCACATGTCTGATGGAGAACTTCTCTCCCGAATACATAAAGGACTCTCAAAACTCAGGGATAAGAAAACACAATTCTAAAATAGGCAAACAACACGACAGGCAGAGACATGCTGCCCACAAAGGTGTGTGGTCAGCCTCCAGAGACGTGCAGACTGAAGCCACAATACAGGATCCCTACACAGCTGCTAGAATGATCAAATAAAAATGCTGCACAGAGGCCTGGGTGGCTCAGTGGGTTAAAGCCTCTGCCTTCGGCTCGGGTCATGATCCCAGGGTCTTGGGATTGAGCCCCTCATCCGGCTCTCTGCTCAGCAGGGAGCCTGCTTCCTCCTTTCTCTCTGCCTGCCTCTCTGCCTACTTGTGATCTCTGTCTGTCAAATAAATAAAAACAAAACCTTTAAAGAATAAATAAATAAACAATAAAAAATAAAAACGCTGCACAAAATGCTGGCAAGGACCAGAGACACTGGGTCACTCTTGGTTAAGAAATCAGCTGCGTGGGCACAGACCCCACAGGCTGAGGTCTCTCAGTGTGACTGTATTAGCACACGGGGGGTTTAGGGAGGCAGTTACAGAAATCAGGTCTTCATAGTAGGGCTCTGACTCGACAGGACTGGGGTCTCTCTCCCCCATGCGACAGAGACAACGCCACCTGCCGGCCGTGGGGAGAGGCCTCACCAGGAACCACCACTGCCAGCAATTGGCTCTGGGATGAGGAGCCTCCAGGGCAGAAAAAGAAATTCCTGTTGTTTACGCCCCAGTCTGTGGCATTTTTTATGGAAGCCTGAGAGGCCTAAGACACTCAGTCAGCCACTGCTGGTGAGAAATGGGAGATGGCACAGCCACTCTGAAGAACAGACTGGCGGTTTCCTAGAACTAAACCTGCAGTCCCGGGCACCAATCCCAGAAAAGTAAGAAATGACACTCACACAAACCTTGCCCACAAGTGCTTATGGCAACTCTAGTTCTAATAGCCTAAAACATCTGGAAACAACCCACATGTCTGTCACTCTGTGAATGATCACATAAACTGGGGTCCATCCACACCATGGGACGCTCGTCACCAATAAACACAAACACGTTTTGGACACAACCACCTGGTTGGAACTCCAGAGTGAAAAAAGCCAATTCCAAAAGGATATACAAATGTCAAAACTGGAGAGAGAGACGAAATCAGTGGTTTCCAGGGTTAAGAAAGTCAGCAAGGCTGTGAAGGGGCAGGAGGGGTCCTTGTGGAGATGAAACTTCTGCGTCTTGATGACATCAATGTCAAGATGCTGACTCTAGTTTCTCAAGATGTGACCACTAAGGGAGATGGGCGAAGTATACCAGTGTCATTTCTTAAATCTACAAGTAAATATCTATAATTATCTCAAAATCAAAGTTTAAATAAAAACAGTAATACTGCTGGGCCTGGGGCTCAGTTAGTCAAGCCTCTGCCTTCGGCTCAGGTCATGGCCCCAGGATCCTGGGATCAAGTCCTGTGTCCGGCTCCCTGTTCCACGGGCAGTCTGCTTCTCCTTCTCCCTCTGCTGCTCCCCCTGCTTGCTCTCGCTCTCTCTGTCAAACAAACCTTCAACAGAAACAGTATTACTGCTAACACATAAAGAAACGACAGGAGAGGCACTATTAAGACCCCGTGGAATTTGGACACAGGCAAAGACACCTCAGCTGGCCAGACCGGCCTCCTGCTCCCCAGGGCAGCCTGGCCAGGGACAGCAGTGACCCCATCTATGGCTTTCTTCCTCCTCCTCACACACCTGCATCTGTGTGTATCATATAAAAATACATGACTTGTATCTGCGATAAGAAACTCCCATAACTCCAGCGCAATTCAAAACGGAAAAGACTTGAAAGGGCATTTTGCACACAAAACAAGACACAAAACTGTCTAATAAGCAGGAGAAATAGCGTCCCGTGTAGTATCATCAGGCACGTAGAAATCCCACGCCAAAGAGTGACCCCCATGCACACACAAGAGCAGAGAGAATCAGGATGACAGGCAACACTGATGCGGGTGCAGCTGAGGACAGGAGCCCTTGTGCGGCTGCTGGGAGTGCATACCAGTGCCACAGCTCCACACAGAGACCTGTGTCCAACCTAGACCCTAAAATACGACTCCTGGGTATTTTACCTGAGACGAAACACATGACCACAAAAAATACTGTGGAAGAATGTTCTTGGCAGCTTTACTCATCATAGTCCAAAGTGGAAACACCGAAGTGTCCACCAGCAAGCGACTGGACAGACAAGCCAATACAAGGGAGGGAACAAACTTCAGAACCGGACAGAGCACTTGGGATGCGGGGCTGTGTGCAGGATACTCTGGGAGAGGGAAACTCCGAGATGGGGCGGCTGGTGGTGGGGAAGGGGGCTGGGAGCCATGGTAGGGTTTGTGGGGTCACTCAACAGTTCTCCAGCTTGACGACTGGTTGGCTACATGGCGTAAACCCTTATCAGAGCATCTAAACTCTGTACATTTTACTGTATGCCAATAATTCACTTTAAATTGTTTTTACTTAAAAGAAAAACAGGCATAGGATATCCATGCATGATTCTAAACAGCGGTCTAAATAAGCTAAAAAGCATGGAAAATGCTCAAACTCATGAGTCAGAGAAACACAAATCAACACAAGCCCACACAGTGTTTGCCCATTGTAGCAAGGATGGTGTAGGGACAATGGGGTCTGGCAGGGCTCTACACAAGGTCACGGACTCGGGGTGGGGGGACAGTGAGCACCAGGAAACGTGGCTCAGCAGCACAAGGAGCAATCCGGGAGATCTTATTATGTGTTATCAATCGACATTTCTTAGAACAGGCACCCCATTACCTCCATCTCCTATCCTCACATGATCTCCACAGACCTTTCAGGGATATGTGCCCACGCGACAGCAGGAGGTCACAGAGAGGAACAGACCAGGCCAATGGAAAGACAGAGTGCAGCCTTTCCTGCCCCACAATAGTGACCTTCCCAGAGGGTGACTTCCTCCCACAATAATCTCCCCTCCATGGTGACCTCGCCATGATGTCCCACTCCTGGCACCTGCATACCACCTGCACCTGCAGTCAACTGAGGCACAGACCAAAAAGGCGCAGGAACCCTGGCACACAGCTCCCAACCTGCCCCCAGCAACGCCCACCTCCAGTGGCTCCCCAACAGGTGCACTGCCACCTGCTTCTTCCACTGTGACATCCTCTGGACATTTCTCCCCGCAGGACACACTCCACAGGTGGACCTGTGCCATCATGTGGGTCACCGAAGAGATGCACCACCAGTCCCAACTCCCCTGCTCGCTGGCTGGTGGCCCTGGCAAGCTGCTGATGGCCCTTACGGATGACAGACCACAAGAAGCACCAGGGACTCCGCCTGCCAGACAACTCCATAAATGTTGTGCTGGTGACCATGACTATTCCACACTAGCTGTTAGTTACGACGACTTAAGGGGCTAATGTTACAGTCGCCAAGGTACGAGTGAAGAGAATGGGTTAGGAGAACTGAGAGAGGGCAATTAACCTGACACAAGATTGAACCACACCAGTCTAAATACTAGAACAAGTTGCCCAAGGCGCAGGTGCTTCCTGCAAAGACCTTGGTTATCTGTGCTCTGGGGTGTCTGGAGAAAAGATCCATTCAGTATCCCTCCCTGGGTGAAGCAGCCACAGCAGCTGAGGGAAAAGACACTTGAACGAGACCACCAACCCACAGGCCTCAGGGTTCAGGCATGCTTCCTGAGTGCGTAGAGGCGTGTGCTAGAATGTCAGTGAGCGATGACCACCTCATCTTTTCAAATCAGCTTTAAACATGCTATGCTGTGTATCCCCATGGAGGATGCCCTGACTCAACCTCCAACCCTCTCCTTCCATCACACCAACCCCAGTGGTTTCTGAAACCTCTAGCCAAGAGTCCTACTGCATAACCTAGCAACTGCCAGCCAATACCAAACAGCCCCTGTGCCCTCCCCAATCCCAAGAGTTGACACAGACAAGGCAGAAGCCCTCTAAAAGCAGGGACCAGGAGGCAGAGGAGTGGAGGGTTAGGACAACAGCCGGCCCGGAGTTAGTGTGGTGCGTGCCCTCACAGGTTCTCAGGCCAGCACAGGCCCCAGACAGAACACAAGGGACCCACGTTCATCCAAGGCCACTGATAACACACACAAGGCACATGATGTCCCCGCAAACACACACAAATAGTTACACACACGTTATGGAACAGCTCTGCGGTCTTGTTTCTTTTTCCTAAGAGCTGCCCCCACTCCACATCGTTAGCAGTGAAGACAAAGTCAGACGGTCACTGGAGAGGCAGACTCACCTCGCAAGGAAAAACCCATCTTGGCAGAGCGATCACCTCTGTCACCTCTCTGGACAGTAGGAAGCAAGCAAGAACGTGCAAAATCCAAAACAAGAGAACTTAAAGAACGTATTCTAGAATCTGCTTGGACTCAGCCCCTCTGACATTGAGGTTACTTCCAGTAACCTGATTTTTTAAAAAATGAAAACTTAAAACCAATTTTCAAAAGATTAGGAAGCTATCTGGCTCCACAGTTCTGCCCCACAAACCACTTCATGATACATATGCAAATTCCAAAAAGCTATGAAAACAATGTGTTTTTTCCTAATCCATCTGACAGCAAAATCTGATCCATCCTAAATTCATCTGGGGCAACACCTGACATGAAATGAGGTGGGGCTATTTAAAGCCTTAATTATCTCACAGTGAGGATATTCATTTAACTAGAAATATATGGTTTATCTATTATTAAAGACTTTCCCAACTCTTGTAGGAATATCATAGGATATACAGGATGCCTATTATCTTTCCAAAACCTGGAAAACTGTGAAGTTGTCAACATCTCTCTCCACTCCAGGGTTTAAGGTTTGGAACCTTCCCCACATTTATACAACACAGCATGAACTCCCCCAGCCTAGGTTCCAGAGCTGCTGTTTTTCCTGACACTTCATGTGGCTTTCTTACCATTTCAGTTCAGGAAGAGGGTTCACAAGCTTTAAAGACTACGACGTTCATGCTGGGTATTTTTATTTCCTGACTTGCCTGCCTAGATAGGAAAGGGAGTGGGTTCTATTGCACAACCATATCGGCTAGTCCCATTTCCTCGTTCTTCATCCTGGGTTTTAAGTGACCGGTAAGCTTCCTGCTCCAGAAGACCCACCTCCCACCTTTAATTCCCCTCCTCCTGCCTGGCCCCGCCCCTGCCCTGGTAGGAGCATTCTGAATGCTCTGACCTTATTTTGTCCTACTGGAACCCTGGCCACTGCCTATCCTGCCCCAAGGATCCCCCAGTACCGCACTGTCCTTCTGTCATTGGAATGTGTCTAATTTTAAATTCCAGAAGGCAAAAATCACCTACTGTCCCCTATGAATCTCTTAAAAAAACAAGATAATTGCCTGGTATTTTCAGAATAAAGGAACTGATCCGAGGGAACTCCCATTGTAACAGATACCACACTTGTTAATGTTAGCAGAGATTCTGGCCCCCACCTCTGCAAGAAAAGCCTGAGGTTTTCCTACCAAATCACACCCAAAATCTGTTTGTTTTTTACCCAAGTGGAGAAAAAACATATGATAATGCTGCAGCAGAACATCCCCTCAGGCCTTTCGGAATTAGAACATCAGAAGGGTCTGCTAGTTTCCTGCCTCAGACTGAGCACACATGGCAGTAGGTCGGGCATCCTGACAGCCTAAGCCTGCAGTCCTGAGAGCTACCCCAGACAGGTCTGTGGTCCCACCTTGCACCACTCCCGCGCCCCATGCTAACTCAGGGAAATACCGTTCTGCTCCAGCACCAGCCTCAGAGCCAACTGTGTTCAGCCAGTAAGCATTAAGCTAGCAAAATGTGACATACCCCTGTGGGCACCACCGACAAAATGTAAGGAAAATCCAGAGGAGAGAATGGGATCACACCGACGTTGGCAATAGACTCTGTGTGAGGAAGAGAAAGGACATCAGGAAGCTGGAGACAGCACGCAGAAACAAAGATGACTAAAGAATGACCAAGAAATTCCTCCATGACTGGTGAGTCCAACCTGCAAGGCTGTGCACAGGTCACGACTGTTGGCATGCCCTAACCTAAGTCACAGAAATCAGGGCAAGGAAAACAGGTGTTGACAGGAGGAAGCTGGGCTATAGGTCACAGCACCATCTACCCCAACGTCCAAGGACAATCACCCTCCCCAAGGGGCGCACGCACCCGCGCTCCAGACCTGAGAACTGAGGACAGTCAGCGCGATGTCCGGAGACGCAGTGCTGTTCCGCCAGCCCCACAAGGGCCATAACTCACCCCCGCCCAGCGCACTGCTCAGCCTTATGGGTCCCCTTCCTTCCAGCCCCGCCGTGGCCCCTCACCTGCCCACCACCTCCTCCCCCCCACCGCCACGGCCTCTCTTCCGGCCGCAGGTCGGCCCCGCACCTACCACGACTGCCACACCTCCCGCAAGGAAGTGCCCAGCTCCGCATCCCGCCTTACTCACCCACGGCAGTCACGCCTGGTCGGCCTCCCCCGCTCCCGCCGCGGCGACCCTCCCCCAACCCCGACCCCAAGGGGCGGCCCAGCTCCTGGCCCCGTCCGACCCCGCCCCCTCCCGGCCCACCCCGCGCCCAGCCGCCCCGCGATGGCCCCCGCGCCCCCGGCCCGGGCCTCACCCTCCGCCAGGACTCGCCGCACCCGCAGCCGCAGCTCGCCCAGCTCCACCGTCTGCCCCACGAAGTCCGTCTGGTCGCGGCCGGCAGCGCCGCCCAAAGAGCCCGGGCCTGCCAGGAAGTCCAGCGCAGACTGCAGCAGCGACATGGCCGCGGCCCCGCAGCGGACGCCGGAGCGGAGAGCTCAGGGTCCACTCGCGTCCGGGTTCGCTCAGCAACCGCCGGCCCCGAGCTGCACCATCTTCCGCCCCGACGCCGTGACGTAGCCGGGGGGGCGCGCCGCAGCGGGGAAAAACGCCGCACCTCAGTTCCGCCGCGCCGAGAGGGTGCGCGTGCGCAGATTCCCGGTCGCAGATTGCGCCTGCGCGGCGCCGCCGGCCTCGTGACGAGTTTCCGGCCGCCGCGCTCCTGGCGCCCCGCGGGTACAAGCGCGGACGTCTGGGCAAGCTGTGGGTCTCCGGGCCCAGCGTCTAGCCGCTCCCCGCGCGGCCGTGTCTGCGGAGGCCACTTGTCAGGGTGCTCGGGCCTGCGGGAGCGGCGCGGGGAGCAGCTCTGGAGGAGCGTGTCGTGCAGCCGCCCAGCCGGCGACATCCCCGCGACTTGTTGAGTAAGGTCGGTAGCGCCGGGCGCGCCGCGGGAAGGGCTTGTGCTCCTGGCGAGTTGGTTCCTACCAAAAGTCTGAAAAGCTTAAGTTAAAGGAACCTCAGATTTCCAGCTTGTGTAGAAAAGTCAGACTGGCCGCATCGGCCCCAGAATCGCGGGTGTCCCCGCTGCCCGGCAGGTGCGCCTCAGCGAGACGCGGGTCCCCCTCGACGCAGCGACGCGGTCCGCCTGGTTCGCGCCGGCAGCCCCCGGATTCGTCCCCAGACTGAAACCGGGTCTTGAAGCGCCAACCAGCGCCTTAGTCCGTCTGTAATTTCACGTTATTAAAGAGCTTTTGGACAAACGTGTGTTACTGTCCTTACGGTAACAGTAGCCTATTTCGCACCGTGCTGGTGTAGGACGGCCTCTCACGAGTACCTCGGATTTAAGGCATGATTCCCCTGCCCCCACCCCACCCCGCTGCCTTTTCTGGGGGCAGAAAGCGTACTTAGCAGTGTCCCGACTCGGCCGGCGCCAGCAAGCGCGGCCGCTGGATGCTCCCCGGGTCGTAACGTCTCCAAGCAGTGCCCTCGTCTGGGGTCGGTGAGGTTAGAGGCTCAGGAAAGTGTCCAAGCTACAGACCGGTCTTTGACGTCCTCAGCATGTGCACGGCAGCTGTCTCAAGCTGAAGAAAAAAGACAGAAACAGACAGAAGGCTGTTAGTAAATTCTAACTGGTGTTAGACAAGCGTGTGGAGAGGGAGTGGCCAGGGACACAGGGAGAAAACCAAGGGAGCATCGTGGCCGGAGCCAGGGAGAGATGCTCCCCGCTCCCAGAGGCAAGAAGCTCTGTAAGAGTGAAGTAGAGGAAGAAAGAAAAGATGTACTTTGGGTTTAGCAACAACGAGATTATCTTGTGACCGTTCAAGACTAGTCTCATTGGAGTGGTTAGGGGAGAAGAAACATAAAGAAATGAAGAGTTGGAGGTGACTCGAGAGGTTTGGCTGTGGAGAAGGAAGTGTGGGAGCTAGAAGGGTGGTGGTGTGGGGTTGAGGTGCTTCAAGATGGGAGGTTTTTGAGCAGCTTGAAGCTGATGGGAGGGAGTCCATGCGGAGAGAAAGTTTGCGGTTACAGCAGAAAGAGGAACAGTGACTAAAAGTCCCCGGAAGATAGGAGGGGAATGACATCCAGAGCGTAGCGAAAGTAACATTCACTTTGGGCGCAAGGCAAACACTTTTCATACCAAAGGGAGGGAGGGAAGATGGGTTGCAGTTGCAGGTAACCTGTGTGTTTATTGGAATGAAAGGGAAGGAATTCTCTAACACCTTCTATTTTCACTATGAATGAGTGAAACAAAACATCTACTGAAAAGAAGGGGGGTAAGAAAGCTAAGGTTTAAGCAGTGTGGAAAAGATAAAAAATAGCTGTTGTAGGAAACTTAATGTATAACTCTAGAAAAGATGGTAGAATTAGAAAGCTAGAAAGCATGGTAGAATTTGTGGGTTCCTTTGAATTTGGAGGCCATGAGTTTATCCGTATGACTTAAGATCAGGTAGAAAGAGTTTTAAATAGCATAATTACTTTGGAGACCAGAGTTCACTCAGATGTTTTTATTTCATAAATATTTATGGAGCACCTTTATATCCTGGCACCGCAGAGACCATGTTAGCTCAATCTCCACACCACACTTCTCTTCCAAACTCTTAGACCTCTTTTAGACATCTCATTTGTATACGTGTTTAAAACTGAATTTATGGACTTCATCTGAAAGCCTCTTCCTCTGTAGATTCCACAACAAAGAATACTGCCAGAAATTAAGAGGGTCATTTCCTAAGGATGAAACAGTACATCCATCAAAAAGCTTTAACAATTCTAGTTTTGCACCTAATAATAACGCTTTAAAATACATGAAGCAAAACCAGATTTTTTAAAATCAAAACCCAATTATAAATGGGTGTTGTAGATTGTAGTTGGAGATTTCAATACCCCTTTCACAGTATATGATAGAACAAGTACTGAGAAATTCACCAAGGATCTAGTTAAATGATACCATCAACCAGCTTGACCTAATGGACATTTATGGAACACTTTACACAATGCCAGCAAAATACACGTTTTCAAGTATGTAAAGAACATTTACCAAGATGGATCATGTTCTGGGCTATGAAACAAATATGTTCTCTGACCACAATGCAATTAAGTTAAATATCAGTGATAGGTATCTGGAAAATTTAATTATTTAAACTGAATGACTCACTTGTAAATTACCGATGGGCCAAAGGAGAAATCAGAAGGAAAATTAAAATTTTGAAGTGAATGAAAGTAAACATTCAACATTTTAAAATTCGTGGAATTTAGCCAAAACAATACGAGAAGATAGTTCTCAAACCAATAATTTCAGCCGTTCATCTTAAGAAACAAGAAAACAAGAGCAGATGAAACCCAAAGGGAAATAATAAGTGTCAGAGTGGAAACCAATGGTATAGAAAACAAAAACAAAATCTGTGACAACAAAAGCTGATTCTTTGAGAAGACCAGTAAAATACAGAAATCCCTGGCCATATTGAACCAGAAAAAAAAAAAAGACAAATTAACAATATCATGAATAAGAGTGATAATGTCAGT
The DNA here is from genome assembly GCA_003697995.1 of Taxidea taxus jeffersonii. Classification (NCBI taxonomy): domain Eukaryota; kingdom Metazoa; phylum Chordata; class Mammalia; order Carnivora; family Mustelidae; genus Taxidea; species Taxidea taxus. Next base: position 22,075 of record RCUC01127695.1, read on the forward strand.
GCTAAAAGGATAATCAGAGAACATGAACACCTTTATGTCAACAAATTCAGCAGCTTAGACTAATGGAACAAATTCCTTGGAAGACACTACTATGGCTCCGTCACTCAAGGAAAAAATAGATAACTTGAATAGCTTTATATCTATTAAAGCATTGAATTTATAGTTAAAAACTAGAAATATTTTTAATTCTGCATAAACTGAAAATCGAAGGAAGGAGGTATTAACCAGCCCAGCCCATTCTATAAGGACAACACAGTTCTGACACTGAAATTTGACAAAGACATTACAAGAAGAGAAAAAGACTAATATCTCTTGTGGACATAGATACAAAAAAAATTTTTTAAACATGTTTTAGCAAGTTAAATCCAACACTACAGAAAGGATAGTGCAAAGTGAGTGATGACAAAGTGAGGTTTATCCCAGGAATCCAAAGTTGGCTTTGCATTTGAAGATTGATCATTGTAATTTACACTATTAACAGAGTGAAAAAGAAAATCAAATGGATCATCTTATTAGAAAAAACATGATGAGACCCAACATCCATTCCTAATTAAAAAAAAAAAAACAACTGCCAGCAAACTGGGAATGAAATGAAACTTCGCCAGCATATTAAGGGCATTTATGGTGGTCCCGGGGGCTCAGTTATCCAACTATTGATTTCAGTTCAGGTCATGATCTCAGGGTCATAAGGTCGGGCCATATCTGGCTCTGCACTGAGCATGGAGCCTGCTTGAGATTCTCTCTCCCTCTCCCTTTGCCCCTCCCCAACATGTGCATGCGCATTCTATCTCTCTCTCTCTAAAAGTGAATAAAATAATTTGCGGTGCCTGGTGGCTCAGTTGGGTTGGGCAACTGCCTTCAGCTCAGGTCATGATCCTGGAGTTTCGGAATTAAGTTCTACATTGGGCTCCCTGCTTGGTGGGGAGTCTGTTTCTCCCTCTGACATCTCTCCTCTCACACACTCTCTCTCGCTCTTATTCTTTCTCTCAAATAAAAAAATCTTAAATAGATAAAATAATAAGGGCATTTATGAAAAGGCTTTAGCTGACATATGGAATAATAAAAAACTGGATCAGTAACAAAGCCAGAGTTGTCAGGTCTTACCTCTCCTGCTCATCATTGTAGAAGAAATTCTAGCCAGTGTAATAAGGCAAGGGAAAAAAAAGCTTCCAGATTGAAAATAACAAGTAAAATTGTTTATGACGATGACATAATTGTTTATATTACTTTCCTAGTCTTGGTATCATTGACATTTGGGGCCAGATAATTCCTTGTTGAACTAAAGGGGTGGCATTGTCTTCTAGTGTGTTGTTGGACGTTAAGTAGCACCTGTACCTCTATCCCCAAGATACTATTAACACATGTCATTTGTCACAACCAGAAATCTCTCAGACATTGCCAAATATCCCTCAAGGGACATTACCACCCTCAGTTGACACTCATGGCTCTATGTAAAAAAACAAAACAAAAAACCACAACACACACAAATGGGATCTGCAGAAAGAGCTACTAGTACTAGTAAGTGAATTTAGCAAGATTGAAGAGTACAAGATCAATATGCAAAAAATAAGTCCCATTATTTCTCAATAACCAGCGAGATAGTAGAAGTTGAAATGAAGGGGAGATGCCATTTACAGCAGCATCAAAAAATATTAAATGCTTGGGATAAATCTGAAAAAAGATATGCAAGATTTATACACTGAAAAATAAAAAATATGGCTGGGAGAAATTAAAGACATTAATAAATGGAGAGAATACACCATATTCATAAATTGGGAGATTCAGTCAGACTGATTCTTCTCAAATTGATCTATAGATTCAGTGTAATTCCTGGCAAAGTCCAAGCAGACTTTTTATAAAAATGAACACACTGATTCTAAAATTAATTTGGAACTGCAGAGAGGTAGAATCCTCCAAATGAGTTTGAACAAGGGCAGGTTGTATGACTTACCTTGCCTAATTAACCACAGTGCTAATTATAAAACAACAGTAATCAAAGTAGTATGGTACTGATTAAAGGTACGTAAGTAAATCTGCAGCAGAATAGTTAGAAACTGGCTCACAAGTGCATACAACAAGGTCAGTTGATTTTTAACAAAGGAATAAAAGTAATTGAAAAAAAGATAGGTAATCTTTTCAAAAAATGCTGGAAAAATTGGATATCCTTATGT